>VZTJ01005675.1:381567-429240 GCA_013397795.1 Orthonyx spaldingii | reverse complement strand
GGGGGGAGGGAGAGAGAGAGAGAGGGAGAGAGAGAGCGGGGGAGAGAGAGAGAGATATGCTCATAGGAAATGTAAACAACAGCCAGCTAGTAATTGAAAGAAATAATTGTTTCCCATTATCTCTGACAGGCAAAGCCTAGATTTGAAGTGAAATTGCAAAAACACAAATTATGCAAGACGTGGTTTCCATCTAAGAAAAAGAAGTCTGTTTCTCTGAATGCTGCCGTTTCAGAGTTGAATGCGCCCATCTTGGGACATGTTGCTAGCCAAGTTGGACCACATGTATTCCCACTCATTTTTGAACACTGCTAAAAATGCATTTGATTTTCACACAACTGGTAGCCAAAGCTTTGTCTGAATAGACATTGTCCATGCAATGCACACATTTAATTTAAAGTATATTAATCAATTTGAAAACTGCACTACTCAGCGAGATAACACTCTGTAGTTTCAACTGAATAAGGTTTCATAAGCAGTTCAAGGAGAGGGAGGCTAGTGGGAGGCTAGTTTAAATGAAATAAAGGCTCTGAAAATAATTAATTACACCATGTGCTACCAAAATCTCCTAAAAAAACCAGAACAGTCAGAATATATCAATTGTCTGAAGCAAAGTGGCCAGCGTATACTCCAGGGAAGGGATCTGGCCCCAGGACTGTGGCCTGGTTGGCCAGTAGCAAAGTGCTCTGGGCATGCTGAGAGCTGTGCAAGAGGACAGGCAGACATGATCAGGCTTGGCAAGATGAGGTCAAGTGAAACATGGCATAAACACGATTGCAGAAATCGCATCGCTGACAATCTCAATCAATGTATCAGCAGGCTGAGCATTCAGAGTTTCACTGTCCTTGTGCAGATCCTCAGCTGAATAAATAGGCATGACCTGCTGAGATGTGGTCCTGGGGCTCCAGCAGTGCCTGTGCTACCTGCAGCCACTTAAGCGAGGTACTATCCACACGTGAAGGGAATACAGCCTAGATCCTGGATCCTACCCTAGATCCTGACTGGATCGGCATTGCATGAGGTGTCTCCGTAAGGGAGGAAAAGAACCATTACCAAAACTGGAGGGAGAACTTAGATGGGTTCAAGCTCACTGCCCTGTCTCTGCAGCTGGAAGCACTGAGCTCTGTGCTTGGGCTGTTTAAACAAACTCCTGCTCAAGCAGAGACTGAAAGTTCTCCCAAGCTAGTTGTGAACTGAAGTTCTTCCTGTTCCATAGTTTTAATAGCTTGTACAAATAAAAACAGTAAAACAAGCAATGGTCTTGGCCCACCATTCAGCATCTGGTTACACTTCAGCTCAGTTCCAAGCAGAAACTGCTAGAGCCTAAGGGTCAAGACAGAGCATGGGGAAAGCTATGA
This sequence comes from Orthonyx spaldingii, assembly GCA_013397795.1. Taxonomy (NCBI): domain Eukaryota; kingdom Metazoa; phylum Chordata; class Aves; order Passeriformes; family Orthonychidae; genus Orthonyx; species Orthonyx spaldingii. Next base: position 427,885 of record VZTJ01005675.1, on the reverse strand, counting down.
TTGATTGATTGATTGATTGATTGATTGTTTAACTGTGTTTTCATAGAGCTTAGGATATCCAGCCCCCCAAAATTCTGCAATACTCCCGAGCTGCTCTCCAGATTCAGTGTGACAAGACTCAGTGATGTGCTGTTGTCAATAAGTACATACACTTCATGCTTACTGGCTTTGCTTAAAGTACAAATCATAAATAGTTGTATGTGACAAATTCCCCAGTATTGAACCTTCACGGCTGCCAAGCAGCATGCTGCAGAACAGAACAAGGAGGGCTATAATTTTCTTTTCTTCGTTTTGTTATTTGACCTTCAGTTTTTCAGTTGTCCTTGGATCAGTCTGGAACTAAATATAGTCTTTTCAGCATTATTTATATGTTTAACCCAAAGCTCCCCACATATGTCAAGGGACTATCACAACACTGTTCTAAATTGTTTTAACAGCTTATTTTAAATTGAAAAATGTCATTTTTGAAAAACTGTTGTCAATTAATTGTGATTCCACAAACTCCTACAATCTCTCTCGTGTTTTGTAACAATTTGCTCACAGCCTACAAGACAAAGCCCCCAACTTCCTCAGAGAAAGCTCTTGAAACTGCCCAGCCCTTGAAAATGCTGACTGATCTTTAAATTAACACAATGATAATGATTTTGGCCACCAGCTATTTACAAATGCAATGCAATTTACAAATAAAAACCCCATAGATGGATCAGCTGCATCCTTGGGGATCAACAGTCACAGGGTTTGAAACATCCCTTAGTGTGTAGAGATACAATTCACTATTTGGAATTGGAACCAAAACCCACCACATTCAAAGCAAAGTCATTAGTGTTTGGTTACATACAGCAATTCCTCCTGAAATGAGCAATATATTTTTCAGTCAAAAGGTCTTTCCCAAGCAAGGAAAAGACAAAACACTCACTGTAATGATCCTCTGTGAAACCTTGAGAAAGGACATTTTCCGCCTCAGGGGGTGGTTCTCTGGTGTCTGTATCAGCTACAGAGTTAACCAAAACAACAAAGAGCTGGGTGGGGGGACAGGTACAGGGGCACACATAGACACACACAATTTCTATCACGTAAGAGAAATTTCCCCTATATCATCACATTCTGCAAACAGCATCAATTTTCCTTTATTTACATAACCAGTGTGAGCAACTTCAGAGAAGGATTTATGGTACAGCTTGGGTTTCTGTGTGGGTTGCTCTTTTACTGTATCAATATTATGTTTAACAACATTTTTCAGTCAGAAAAATGTCCATGTTAAAGTTGAAAGGTGGGAGAATTATGTTCTCAGGTAAGAAAGAAAAAACCTCACAATACTGTTTTATCACTGATCTAAGCAATGAAGCCACATTCAGCCTATGAATTTAAAGGGCTTGCACTAGTAAATCAGCTTAGAGCTGTTATTCAAGAGTTCAGAATTTCTTGGATAATTAATGAGACAAGCTGTCCATGTAAACTTTACCAAAATGGTTTCACATCTTACAGTCAGCTCTGTAACTTGACCCAAAATAGTGTCACCCAGAAAAACAGTCACTGCTGCCAACAATTGTGACAAAATTTCCCACTGTTAACTACCCCCTTTAAATCCAGATTTTCAAAAGAACTAAGCACCTAAAATATTTTATTTCTTAGGGAAAAAGAAGAAGAAAAAAAGAAGTCAGCTATGTTACAACACAGCTTTCATTTCCTTAAAACTCCGAGTTCAAACTCCATAGATGCTGCAAGCCTAAATGCTCAGACATAAGCAAATCACCTTGTGAAACACTTTCACAAATACAAGTATGAAAAAAAAATTGATTCACGTGCACTTGTCAGTCAGAGAAATTTCTATTGAACTTTTTTTGCTGCTCTCTAACTTTACCAGAGCAATTGAGCAAAGTAAACAGAACTCAGTTCTCATGCAAGTTTGAGACCCTTTTTAAACGATTAAGCAAGCCCAGGTTTAGGGCAAGAAGCCTCTGATCAAAACCACCCCAGCCATATCATCCAAAGAATTGATGTGGTAGAAAAAAGCTCCTTTAACTGAAATTTGTTAATATGGCAAAGTGAACTTCAAACCAGACCAGGTACAGCCTTTGTTCTCCCAGTAGCATAGCAGAAATGGTATCAATTACTTGTCTTGCACTCCAGTTAAATAAATCAAAATTGTCTCATGTGCCCCGCCCTGTCCAGATGAGCTCTGCCTTGGAGAACAATCCGGTGCTGCTGAGTGTGAACCCACAGCCGGGTGCTGCAGTGACAGACCCTGGAGTGGTGGGGAGAGGCTGTGGTTTTTCAAAAACACAGAACAACACATCAACACCAGAATTAAGATATACAAGGCAAAACCAAGGCAGTGTCATAAAATACACTCAGGGTCAATAGTTAACGTCTCTGTTATAAAAATCCTATTGGTTTTACCTAAGGTTATTTCCTTAGCTGCCAGGAGTCATTTGGCTAGAGATGGGATAAGGGGGTTGCTTTGGGCACTGAACATGATCTATCCAACGATCAGATCAGTTACGTTTGGCTGCTTGTTTAGAAGCTGTTTGTTCTGAGTCACTTGCTGTGTATTTGTATATAAGTGTAAATGTATACATACATGTATACTTGCAAGGTGTTTACATAAAAGCTCTCAGGAGATTTTTTGGATGTGAAACCACAGTATTTTCCTTCAGTTCTAAACTGTGCTTTATCAAGACAACCAAAAGTAACGTTGCCATATTTTACTGCCCTCCTGTCCCCCCACTAGTTCCAAGTTCCTCCACATCTCAGAGGCTACTCTTTATGGCAAAAAGACAGTCCATTAACCTAGCAATGTTCAAACTTTTATCACCTTTCTCTGCCCCTGCAAGGATAGATACTACTCCCCCAGGCTCCAGCTTAGGAACATCTGGCTTGGCCACCCTCCTCCTGTACAGAAGCACGTCTCAGGAGGGGGAGGTGAGCAGAAAGACTCTCCTGAGATAAGACAGACCTGCAGCTGCACCTCTGCCTAGGGCTGACCTGCAACTGCTCACAAGCTTCTTGAGACCTTGCCATACACTTTATCTACCAGCTCCTCATCCAGACAACCTTCTGCTCTTCCCCATGCATGATCTCCTTCCATGGTGCCTTGAGGTCTCAACCCCCAGCCCCCTGCAACTTTTGGCCATCCACCTCAGCCTTTGAGCTATTCACCATGGCCAGACTGAAGCAGGAAAGCAAGAGGTGCCATCAACCAAGGGCTTACAACAGGCTGAAGGGTCAATTCCTATCGTCTTCCACCAATCTCATGCCTGCAATAAGCTTGTGCCCAGCCACAAAGCTGCTGCAGCACTGGAGAGGATCTCCTCGCTGACACAGGGACGCATGCAAGTACACACAGGGCAGCAAACTCTGAATGAGCTGTTTTGCTGTGCTCTCATCTCTGCCACGTTTAGGAGGCACTCAGACTCACTCAGATTATTTCTGTCCCTTGTCCTCCCACAGACAGTAGTCCAAACCCATTCAGAAGGAAGATGCAGTGGCTATGACTGCAGAGTTCCTCCAGCATATCCTCTAGCATTGCTAAATTACACACTATTAAACAACCAAGCATCTCAACTTTATTAGTAATCTTATTATTACAGCATTGTAAAAGAAAAAAAAGTGGGGTATTTTGGTGGATTTTGGAGGTTTTTTTCTGATGAAGCTGCCACTGTCTGGAGGAAACCTGTGCTTTCCACACACAAAAAGGCACACACATATTTCATATGGTGCATTGCAAGCTGCACAGAATAGAAAGCAGCTGGAGGAAAATGGCTATAGAAAAATGGTTCTCCTGGGCATCATCTGTTGATTTGTTTTGTTTATAGAAGGAATGAGATTTTTATCTCTGCTCAAAATATAAAATGCTTCCATGGCACTGAGCTCACTGCTTGGCTATGCTCTCACTCAGGAACGTAAATAAAAAGGGGGAGAAGGAGGAAGAAAAAGTCTTTACTGCACAGAATCCCTAGCAATGTCAAAAATTAAATAGAAAATGTCCACCAGTGACACAGTTAAAGCTTGAAAGAGGAACTAAGTCACCAGATACCATGGAAATAAAGGCCTCCTTAGCATGCTTGGTAATGGCTTTGGTCTCCTAAAGCTGAGGAGGCAGGTTAGGGATAAAGTACTTAAATCCCAACTCTCAAATCCCAGACTGAGTCCAGGCAGGATGAACATACATTGTAAATACACCAGTCCCTATGAGATTCATGGCCTGTGAAGGCACAGGTTCTTACAGTCCTTCCACCATCTTGTGCCCACAGTTAAAATTCCAAGCTCGCTCTGCAGCCTTGCTTGGGGAGCTTCTCGCTCCTCTGTGCCCAACACCAAAAATCTGATGGTCTCTTTCAGTTAATAACAGAACTGTGTCCTAGGAGAACACCACATGGCTGGATTTCCACTCAAATTGAGAGCACTCCCATTTATATTAAACAAAAGTTGTATCTCAGGAAAGAAAATATATTGTGAAACCACTGAATACTTAACTACTTCTAAAAATTCAAACTTTTTAAAATTTTAAAACACAACTACTGAGGATGGTATCCAAACTGTGAGAAATTACCTGAGGTCTAAAACTTTCTAGTACACAAACAAATTTTAAAATACTATTCTTCTGATATAGGAAAGGCTCGAGGTTTGTTGCCATAGCTAGGAACAGTTCTCATAAAACTGAAGATTCTTTATCTTTGCACTACCTATTCCTAGCTCTGAAGAGGAGATGAGAGAGCAAGCCAGATACATAAAAACTGAATATTACTCCAGAACAACCCTGTTTCATGAGCTACAGAGGGGATCTGAAGTCTTTCTGGAACCACCAAGAGGTGTTTGCTCCTCCTAAAGCTGTTGGCCAGAGCTCTGACCCAAATGGCTACTGAACAACTATTGGCCAACTCAGAGACCCATACTGAGAAAAATTCATCATAGCTTTCAGAGACATTAATCAGTCCAGTACATTAGAGTTATAGTCACTGAAAGCTATCCTAACACAGAAATGCAGCTTCTCAGTTTTGCTACCAAGAAGCTTATACTGAGAACTCTCTTGGAGAGATTGCTTCATCTCAAGCCATGGTGAGTATGTCGGGAAATCTTAAAACAGAGATTTGTTAAAGTCTTTGGAGAACAAACAGATCATATTGATATTTAAAAGATGGAAGAGGACCCTTGCAGTTTTGACCACCATCACTCTCTGTCTGTCAGGCTAGCAATGCAACCCACTGAAGGTCCTTTAGCTGCTCCTTCCTCTCCCAGGATGGCTTTATTTCATGTCTTTCCCACATTTCAAACCACATGCCTCGACAACCTCTTCAATTGTTATAGCTCTACTGAGAGGGTGTTTACATAAAAGCTCTTTGGAGCTTTTTGGATGAGAAACCACAAACATGCATGCACAGATTACATCAGATTTATTGTCACCGAGTAAGTTAAAACAATACTGGGGGTTACAGGTTCAGAACTCCACCAAGAGTTCTCATCCAAGAGCATTCATTCAGCAGGAGCCTGTCATTATACAATTACCAATTACTCATCTCCTCTAAAGTCCACTGCCTTTTCATCCTTCCTGTGCCCCTCAACTCATAAAGAGCATCACAAGGGTTTTAGTAGCTGAATGGAACTATTCTTTCCAAGGAAGTAGACTTTACTTTGTCCATACAAGCAAGCTCACAGCCACTGCCCCATTTCCTACTCCCAACATACATCTCAGTTCAGCTCCTTTCTTCCAGCCTCAATTTGCCCAAACATACTTGACCTCAATCTGTGACAATCCACTACAAATTCATATGGAAACACATCCTGTTGTTCCCAGTCATTCGTTCCAGTCCTTTCCCAGCCACTGCTGGGCATCCAGCTTCTTTTCTTACCCAAGCAAAAAAAGCAATATAACAAGTTTTGCCCTTTTCCTTGTTTGTTACTTCCTTGCTACCCCAACAACTTCACAGGTTCTGCAGAACCATGAAAGCAGCAACTAGCCAGGAAAGAAACTACCAAAGGAATGGATATGGAGAATCTCTCACACACTAGATGATCCCTTCATTAAAACTCTTGTATTCCTATTGACCTGCCCATCACTCCAATCATAGATAACACATCAAATAAACAAGTAGAGCTTAAAGGAAATTGTCACCAGTGTAAGCAATGGCATATAAAGTGAGGGAAGGGAGAGGGAGACATGGAACATCATTTTCTCAAGCTCCTCCGCTATTCCTGGGAAACTGAAATAAATGCATATCCAAACCCAAACCAGAAAATATTTTGAGCTCTTTCAGCTGTTTCACAGCAGTTAGCACATACTGAGCTCATGGAAGAGCAAACTTTGTTTTCAATATGGAAAAAAAATAAAAACAGAAATAGGGAGATAAGAGAGAGAAAAATCCATGTAAAGATTTGGGGTATGTCAAGGGGACCTGATAAAAAACAATCTCTCAATAATATGTCAATATTTTAAAATTTTTTTAGACAGCTCCATTAAATACTGCATAAAACTTCCCTACAGAAGAGCAAGGCATGGCAATCAAAGGCATAAATTACCTGTGAGCCAACAGTGCAGACAAAAACATTGGTATGAATGAAGTCTGATGCAAAGACAAAAATGAGTGAAGAAGAATATGGGCAATTTTTTTTAAATGATGGGAGCAATGTTAAAGGAGACAAGAAAAGAGAATATAGATCTATATTTCAGCACTCTGAGGAGTTCTAAACTGTCAAAACTATGCACTGTTTTAACTTTTCATTTAAGAGGGAGCACAGGCAGGCTGGCAGGACACTTTGTGTGCTATCTGAAAGTGGAGTGACAAAAATCCACTCACCTTGGAGTACAGGGCAACAAGTCCCCCCAGTGCAGGGCAGTCACAGGAACTGCCAGTATGCACCCCTGGAGTTCAGGGAGGAGCAGAGCTCATGGCAGTGTTTGAAGACTTTGCAGCAGACCTGAGAGGCCCCTCTGAGCCTGGCAATTAAATGCACAGACACAGCAAGAGACAGCCCCAGTGCAATGGGATGGAGTGCCCCAGTGCTTGCAAAGCCACCTCTCTGATGAAGTCATTTATGTTGCCTTCTCCCACCACCAAATTTCAATACCATTTAAAGCACCACCAGCAGGGTATTAAGTTCCTCATGTTCTTAATACTGTCAGTAGATGGAGGTAGGAGCTCCCTAGAAGATAATCTGGAGTACCCAAAATCAGTTTGAGAGGGGCCCAAATATCCCCAAGTTAAACAAAGCAACCTGCCTGAAGCCAAAGAGCAGATCAAAAGTTAAAACCAAACTGCTGGTCCAGAAGCTCCAGAGCAGACTCCCAAGCAGAAGTTGTTTGATGGTGAAGTCAGAGTACTTCCCTCCCTTGCTGGTCTCTCCTGCCTGTGCAACCCAGTTGAGACGAGACCCAGGCCATTCCAAGCCCTGCAGGAGGGGAATGCAGAAATGAGATGGCTCAAGGGCTGTGTCCAGCTCCTGTTTGCTCTTGAGCCGTTTGTGTGCATTATCCAGCTTTGCATCTCGCTCCACTGGACAAGGATCTGGAGACCATAGCAGAACACAGGTAAATACACTTGTTTCATGAAAGGAAGCCATCCTACCCTGTAGGTCTGCCTTTACATACTATTAAGGCTCCAATCTCCATGCACTAAAATCAAATTATGCTTTAATTTGGGATTTAATAGGGAAAGGCATGAGAAAGTTCAGCGAAAAACAAGGACCACAAGGAATTAATAGGCTGGAGATTACCCTAAAAACACTGTGTAAAAAAGTCAAAGTGCACCTTCACAAAAGCAAAAACCTCAGCAACCACTTGAGGGCCTGTAAATAAATGCTCCTGGACATGTAGTTTATAAATTGAAAACAAAATCTTGAGCATAGATAGTTTCTGAGTTTTGCAGTGCAGTACAACCAAGCAAAACCAAAGCTGCACAGCATGAAAGGCCCAACATTTGTCTAGATAACCAAGGTGTTATGACAGCCTCCAAGGATATCCCAGAGAACCTAGCTCTGAAGCTGCAACAGTGATGACAGAAAACTGTTCTATTTCTTCCCCAAAAAGTAAGATAACTTTGTTTGCCTAAAAGCAGCATAATCAGGGCACTGAGGATGATCAAATCTACTTTGTTTTCAGAGAAATAAAGTATTTAGTCATTTGTGGTATGGCACTTTTACAAATTATAATTCAGTAACTTATTCTGCTCCTTCTCAGGCTCACCTAGAGATGTTTGATTTACCTCAATGACAAGGCCATATATTGCACAGGTGTGGGATCCAATTATGTTGGACACATTACTGGGAATTCCAGATTTGCTTGATGTGAAACTGAATGACAAAGACAATTCAGAATCTTTTAGGTTTTTTTCTGTCATCAACACCAGTTTGCTGATGTTTCCTGTTGAGTCAGATCCTTCTAGCTTTTCTAATAGGACATTCAAATGAAGGAGAGGGAAGCAGAATGATTTCCACTGACATAATGGCCATTTTAGGAAAAAAAAAAACAACCACCAGCTAGGGATAACAGAATACTAAAAAACCCCAAAACTTCCCAGTCTTCTGACCCTGTAAACCTGATGCAGGGTTCACTGAAAACTGAGAAGCTACAAGGTTGTAATAGGGGAAGACTCGTTAGGGACCGTAACCTTAGATCCCAGTTCAGAGGCCAGGCACTGCTGGTCAGAAGGATATGGGAGATGGAGACAAGTCCAACAAGTCCAGCAGCCAGAGTCCAGCAGCAGTATAGGAGCACCAGCCCCTGAGCACTCGCTGTCTACAGAGCTGTGCCTGCTGCCAGAAAGGCAGAGGAGCAGGCTTTGACACCTGAGCATTAGGATGCCTCTCTGAACCTCTCACCTCGAAGAGCCTGATATAAGAGCAGAGCTGTACATCATTCTGAGTGTTTGTTGATGCTCCATACCCAGGCCTGTTTCCAGTCAGAGTGGTCCCTGCAGCCCTGTGCCTTTGATGGCAGCAGTGGCGGGTGCAAAAGTCAAGGTCTACTTAGCCAGAAAGGATCCAGGTTTTGTACTGCCTGTCCCTGGATCTGTCCCAAAGCACTGTCTGGATGTATTAGCAAGAATAATCTACTTCCTTTATGCCTGCACTCAGACCATAAGCCTAGAGCTCTAGCTGTCAAACATCTTTGTAAATAGTGATCTTTTGAAGGGCAAAAATTGTTCCAAGATCTAGTGTTAGGTGGCATTTACTTTAGGAAAAAAAAGAAGTTTTAGCTAACTCAACCCCAAACAGCACGGTTCTGCAAAACCAGAATGAAGTTTTTGCTGGAGAAAGATTACCTCTAAACTTTCCCTTTAGAGTCCTTTCCAAAACCACAGATGCAAAGTAATGCCAAACAAGCAATGGTATTGAAGTCACCTGTACGGAAATGCTGCCTTGTCCTGAGATCAACTTCTGATGTGCTTTAGTACGGGTATAGCACCAACTGATGAACTCTAACACATGTGCCCCATGTCTAAGTTTGCCCCCCGTCTAATTGCATGCAAACATCTACACTTAAGGTCAGAGGAAGAAAAATACTAAGTTTAGTTTTCATTCCTTTTTATCAGAGACTGCAAATTCTTTGGGTCTTGCTATGCAAGTCTTTGGGACATGTTATGCACTGGGTGTATAGCATCTTGATTTAGGGGGACCTAGATCTCTTAGTCTCTCCATACTTGTCTGTAGCACAAGCGATCATTAATATTACTGCAATGTAAAAATGACATCTTTCTGAATTACTTAGCTTTTCAGAAACAGACAGGAACACCACCAGTTTATGTTTTGCTATGTTTGAAAGCATGCAATTAGACATGGATCTTACAAACATAAACAAACACTCCCATCCAACCTCCATCTTTCTAAAAAAACCCAGGTTTGTTTAGACAAGGGGTTGATAATCCAGTTTGAACACAGGTATCTGAATGCTGTGACAGCTTCTTCATAATGCTCAGCTTATGGTACATTAAACTTTAAAGCAAGATAAACTCCTGCTTTCATTTTATCAAACATCTACCCAGACAGCAAAAAGAAAGACACAAAGCAATGTTTGCAGCTACAGCCAAGCATGGGGTATCCAACTCAGCATATGTTTGAAATGAAAATGAACAATATGTTGCATAGATATACTACTGTATTTCAATAGAGAATATCACTGGGATTTGTAAATGTTATCCTCATTCTTCCCTTAAGAGTTTGGTTTTATTTCATGCCTAAAAAAACCCCCTGAGATTCACAGAGATTAGGCAAATCGAGACAGCAGTGCTTGCAATTGAGAAAGTGCTCTTAAAAGATACTGCTCCGATAATCAGTTTGGGTGGAAGAAATCACAGCGACATGGACAAGACATTTTTTGAGAGTGCTAAATGTTGTGCCACTGGCATTACTGAACTTTGATTGTTAGCCATATTATGCCTTTTCGTGGTTGACAAAGCAGTGACTGGTCTATCACAATAATAATGACGTAGCAACAGACATCACAGAATCCATGATAAGAAGTCTGCAAGAAAAGACTTTTACCTACAGAGAACAAGTAGTAAGAATGGGGAGGGTAGCAGATGACTAAATTCTTCAGGAATGGGGGACAGCAAAGAGGCTTGAGCAGCCTCTTAATTTAACAGATTACCAAAAAAACAACCCTTCATTCATATCTGGAGAGACTATGTACCCAAAAACTTTTTAGTTCATTCTACTACCAACTTTAAATCAACTAGCTTACAAAGTCTCTCCTTAGAGCTGACTTAAGGTCATGTAGAAGACTTACACTGAGAGGTTATAGTTGCTTCCACTGATTTAAAATTGCCACACTACACTACAAGCATCACCTTCATATTACACTGATGACAACGCATGAGAAATCAGAGATGTGCTATTACATGATTTGTTATAAAGAGTTATTGATGATCTTCATTGTACCATAAATAACATCCTTAAAAATTATCAAATCATCTAAGTTTCTTCCTAGGACTTATATCTTCCCTATAAGTTTATTTTTATGCAGCTACAGCCTCTCCTCCCTTTCCCAATCAACGCTTTCTTCTCTCCCTCTTTCATATGACCTCACCATACCTAAAAATGTGAAGAGATTGGTCTTATCGCAGCTTAGCAAGATACCACCTGCCAGCTGAACTGTGACACATCACAAGACACACAAAGCCTTACAAGACACACACTAAAAGGGAGTGAGGCCGAGCCAATGGACAGCAGCTCCAGGCTGTCATCTAAACCACTGAGTACCCACAAAAATCGTGCTAAGGAAAGAGCTCAATAACATGGAAGTTGCCATCATCATGTTCCTATTCTAGTGTGCATTAGTTCTTTTGACTCTCTCCTCTACCTGCAACTGCCTTCTGTTGAGCCTCACTAAGCCTTTCACAGCCAAGGTGGACAAACTGCCTGTTCTTTGTACTCACACAACAGTTGACACAACATGATCCCAATCAATCATAAGCTACTACCACAACAAAATTTACAACAGTAAATATTCATTCCTCCCTTTCCCCATGACTGCCCTTCTGAAAAGATAAAATCCTGGCAGAAAAAGCTAAAAAAAGAATAATTCAGTTATTAAAAAATTAGGATAAAGCTTATAAAGAAAACCTCAAAGGAACTTTAAGAGTTATTACTTTATTATTACTCCTGCCATACACAAAGCTCATGTTTTCTGACTCCTAGAAGAGCCAGATAATCAGGTATGCAATAGGATTGCGATAAAAACATTCTCTAGAATTAGAGACCTGCATTTCTATTAGGAACCATTTTACATACTGCTTAAATAATTCCTTGAACCCAAGGTTTCAGTCATGAATTAAGGAAGATGTGAGCATGCATTGAGTTTTACTGATTTGTTTAAACAGGCAGGCAGTATAAAACACTTTAACAAAATAGACTTAAATTAGAAAGTTGACAAATGTGAACAACAACTACCACACTTGCAGATGTGCTTCAAGACTTTAACCTTACAGGCTCAGCCACTGCATTTTACTGAGATAAATAGATCTAAACAGCTCAGCCACCAGGCAAACCTACCAACAGCCCACAGGTGTTGCCCAGCATATTCCATTGCAGGTTTACGAATCACCAGCTTCCCATTGAAAGAGTGCTCTATAGGCACCCATAATTAATAAGCTACTTAAAAATCAACTTGAATCTGTAGATCAACAAGATTGGCTATTAATAACCATTGGCAGTTAAGAGTGTAAAACACTTTCCCCATATAAAACTTCAGCTTCCTTTTCTTGCTGCTTTCACAGAACTCACCTTCAACCAGAAAAGCAGACACACTGAATGGGGTGTCTCTGTTAGACAATTTCCCACCTCACTGCTAAGTTGAACTTTTTGAAACCTTTATGGTAGGTATTCAATTTAGCAGTAACTGACCACAGCCACAAGTCTGGTTTAACTCTGCAATTAGACTTAGGTTTGTTAATGGCAAGACCAAATGTGCGCTAAATCACCATGTCTTAAATTCAAGGGGAGGAACAGCCTTCCCTAAACTGAACCAGAAAATGAGGCCCTGGGCAAGTACACACCAGACGGTACCTGACGTTTACAAGGAGCCGTTCTGGGTCTCCAGAGATCTCAGCACATCTGGACATGTGCTACGTGGCAGCATCAGGCTATTCCAAATGACTCACAGGTGGCCAGATCTCACCAGCTGATCTGCTGCTTTTCCAAACTGTGGATGTGCCTCTGTCTTCCCTCTCTCCCCCTTAAGCTCCCAGAGATGCACAGGTCTGCAGCTAAACAGCATGGTCTTACTTAATGATCTAGAGTTGCCATTCTTTTTCCCAATAAAATTCAGAGGAAGTAGGACTTGGATGTTTGTGATGATTTGCGCAGATCTTGTTAAGAAAGCAGGCCCACCTATTTGATAGAATAACACACATGAAATATGGGTTTGAATCTTTTTAGACTCTCTAGCCCCTCCCTGGACACAGAAGGAAGTTGAACAAAGTTCAACAAGGTGAAAGAATAACAAAATATATGCAAAGTGGTCTGTCATGTACATTGCTACAACAATTGTGCTAAACTCGTGGTGCCATAACTATCCTCTTCTAGATTAGCTTTGGAGTTCTGTTGGACTTTTTTTTCTGCAACAGTTCCCAAAACCTTTTCTTGAACACTCATACAATTGAGAAAAAACCCGTTCTTTTACTGGAAGGCAGGATTTGAAGAGATATGCAAGGAAAAAGTCAGAAAAACACTCGTAGTTCATCTAATTTAATTTCTGAAATAAATTGTCAGGACAGGATGGGGTTTTTTTTCATTTCAGCACAGCTCACTGCAATGCCTACTGTGCTAACCATTAGGGCTGCTGTTACTCTGACTTGTATCCACTAGTCAGTGTGGAAAGAACAAGAGAGGAAATTCAAGCAGCAGTTAAAGTGTCTGTGCACTTAAACCAAAGAATAAATGTGCAGCATAGTACAGAGAAGAGGTCCAACAAGTACTCGGTTTCTTTCTGACCTGGACCGATGTCCCTGCTGCCCAAAGAAATTAATAAGAAACTAACAAGTAAGTTCTTAATTTAGAAGACAATTTTTGTTAGCAGTTGGTAAAGCACTTACAAGACAATATTGCAAGGAGAGAATTCCCTGAAAGCAATGTGAGTTTTGTGAGTATTTATTGCACTCTCTGCATCCAAACCAACTCCCCCTCCATTTCCCTCCTAGGCAATTACCTTCCAGGTTCCCCTCATGGATAAAGGACTCTACAGATGCTGGTGGCACTGAAGCAGAGTTTGTGTCTGATGTGCAGCCCCTTATCGCCGTTATCACTTACCAGTACAGCAGGACCAGGAACACAGCCAGCAAAGCCAGGGTGACTGTGGTACTGTTCAGTTCTAGGGAGGCAAGTGTCAGGAGATCTACAGGCTCCATTTTCTTCCACTACAGCTCCAGCCTTGAGTGCTGTGTGCAGGGGAAGCCTCCACAAGGGCTGATAAAGCCTTCCACAGCTAAATGAATGACATCTGCAACAAAACAGGAACCGAGAGAGCAAAAACACGTCAAGCACAAACTGCAAACCTTTCCTTTTCTCATCGACTGCACACTCTGAGACAGAACCCAAAGGTTCCCTGAATTGTAGAATGTAGCAATTTCCCCCCTCCCACTGTTGTTGACTGTCATGCCAGTAAATATTTACATACTCACTGCTTGAGACATCAGTGTTGCTGAATAGGTTTTTAGACCTCAAGTATGGGAAGCTGGGGAATGTGTGGGGAAAAGAAATGGGGAAGACAGCCTGACCATGTTACAGATTATGGAAGAAAAATATAAAGGCACTTCTGGGATGCCCTGACATACAAACAGTGCCATTCTCTAAAGTAACTAAAATAGAGCATTTTTGCAATATAAAACTTCATGAGCACTAAATTTCCAAGCTGGTTATACCTTGCAAGAATTGAACAAAGTAAACTTTAAATTATCACAATTACAAAGAGGAATTAGAGGAAAGCTCATCTAATGTGATTACTAGAACACATATAAAGAAAGAAGAACTAATGAGCAGAAAGCCCCAACTGTAGTACCAGATCCCTAAGTCAGCATCTGCCACACTGGTAAGTCCACGCAGACAGCCCTGTTTGGCTGTATCATCTCAAGTTCATGAGTGCTACAACAAATTTTCCTGGCTCAATGCACTGTCCCCCTTGGAGGTATCACTAACCAGTCTCTCCAAAGATACTTTGGCTACTCCTGCACTGTATTTCTAGTATAAGATTTAATATCAATATGGACAAACCTACTGTCTCTGCATTGTGGTACAGTCAAGCTGCCACGGCCCCTTGAACAACCCACACACAATGATCAAGTTTTGACTGCAGTTGTGGAAATGGTTTGCTCACTGTATATGAATTCTTCAGCTTTCTTCCATATTTTCCTGCCTGCAAACCTCAATCCTGTTTCAAGCATCTGAAATTAGTCCAGTTCAATTAGAAAGGCAAACCAAAAAACACACCTTGAAGCACTTCTATGAGAGAAGTCTACCAACCCGTTATACACTAAAGTAACCAAATTCCATGATCAAAAAAATCTTCAGGACAACATCAGAAACAACAGCTTGCAAGTAAAACCTCTGCCCATGACAAAATTCCCTGAACTGTCCAGTATTGTTTGTTACTTATGAAACTATAAATACTCATATATGTGCTGCAGAGTTCCCACCCATCCTAAACAACCTATTTGAAAGTTAAGGAAATGAATGCTATGCAAAAACTACATTTGTGAATTATATGGTAACCTTGAGAACCAGAAATTCTGTAAAATCTGATTCTCATAACACACTTGATGAAGAGTGGTTTCTTCTCTTACAACCCCAAGACAATAGCTTAGATGTAATGTGCAAGGTTCCTCCAATATCACTGTATTACATTTCCTGCTTTTATCAGAGAAGTTAATAATATAGGTATCAAAAAAGTAAAGTCTCTAACACAATGGAGTTTAATTTTAAGAAGATTTGGCTCTACTCTAACTGAATCACTTCTATTTTGGTTCTCTGTGCTTCACAACTGCATTAATTCCCTTCCAGCCTCAGATCCTTACAGAATAAGTAGAAGGTGTTAATCAGCTCATCAGCTCCACAGAATAGCGACGTAATTCACAGAAAACCTTGTTTCATGTATTAACAACTCAATCGCTATTCTAGGTCAATAACAGCTCTGCCGGTTTGCTGCTGCTGGCAGGTTCTCCAAGAACAACTGCAACAAGATTCAAGACCAGTGACACAAGGAATTCATCAGTGGGCACAAGCTAATCCCAACCAGCAACCAATCCTGTGTGACTCTCAGAAAAATGAAAAAAAAAATCAAACATTGTTATGCATAAAAGTCTTTTCAAAAAACTAAACTAATCACCACAAGGGTAGCAGACAAGAAATAATACTTCAATTTCACTTGAATTTTCTTGGCTTTTTAATAAAAGACATTTTTCTGCACATAGAGGACAGATGTTCTCCTATTAAAATCAACTGCACACACAGGTCAAGTACAGACCTCACTTGTTTTTTAAGAAGCACTGGAGTCTTTTCCCAGTCACACTGAGAGATAGGAGGTATAAACAGTTCTTAAACATATGCTTAAGAAAGAAAATAGGGTTTCGCATCAGTATGCAGTTTGGAAGAAAACACATAATCAAGCTTTTTTTTCTTTTTGTCCTTTTCTGTTGTTGATGGCAGGGTTTGTTTTCCTTTTTAAGCCTCATCCCCTGTTTCTTGCTGAAAGATTTTAACTTGGCACCTCCAACCATTAAGAAGGTTGGCAAGCATTGACTCTAAAACCTACCTGGAGCACTTCTCATCAGAGACAGAGGCACTTACAGTTATCATCTCAGAGTTAGGGACCTCAGCTCTGTGAAGAGTCACATAAATCCACGTGATGCTTTGCAGGGTGGGGGAGAAAGGAATCAGGGATGCACACAGCAACGAAAACAAGTTATTTATCAATCCTGAGAACTCTCTTTACAAGATTTTTATATGAGAAATGTCATCCTAATTAACAGTTAATAGCGGAGGTATTTTTCTCCAACCTCCAAGTTCCTTTTGTAGAGTCACGCTGGCCAGTATGGTAACAGTATCAAAGAACGAGGGAGACACATACAAAGTCCTCCCTAATCGCGTGGTGGAGGAAGCCAGAGACAAGCAGAAGAGAGCCTTTTCCTGTCAGAGTGCTGTGAGTCAGCAGCACTGCCTGTATTTGCATCCACAAGGCTTCCCTCAAGATTGAATCTACCAAGGTTTGCAGCTCCTTGACACGGTGCCATCCACGCTCCTCTCTTCCGTAGCAATTAAAATCTACAGATTTAATCCACCTTGTTCATCACAAACAGATGTTGACTGAAACCTGCACTGAAGACACCCGTCTCATCCTTCATTCCCCACCACTGCCTGGGAGCTCCCCAGCAAATGACAGACCTCCAAGACAGAGGGAGTTCAATGCTGAACAGGCAGAGCTGCAGCCTGCACACACTTTCACAGCAGCAGCTATTAAGCAGGGAAGTACACAACAGCATTCAAAGTCTGAGAAGCTCAATTGTTCCTCAACTGAAAAAGAACAAAAACCTGGCACCCAGACAATCCAGGTTTTACAGGAAGCCTTCATGTCTTAGGGCCCTGAGTCCAGTAATATTTTCTGTAAATGCTCTTCCAAAACAATGTATTTCAACTTCCAAAGGAATTCAACTGTGGCTGTGAGCCTCAGCAATGCTTGACGTACACAAGCATTGTGCCGATATGAAATACAGAGTTTATTAAGAAACAAGATTATAGACCTTCCCAGTAAACTTAAATCACGTTAAGGATTTTGACCTGTCTTCAAAGCATATCAAGTGGAAAGTGTAGTCTCATATTTCAGGAAGTACTGACTACACCAGCTAGACTAACCACACACTCCTGCTAATGACCAAATTCAATTCCTCTTGTGCTATTCTACCTCATATATTTTAGGTCTATCATAATCTAATTAAGGCTGAGCCACACCAACTTTATGATAGATGAAGGAAGTCCAGGAAGATGTTATGTTTTAATTTTGTAGTAGTTTGTGTCTATAGAAATTTATAGCACAGTCTTCAGATCAACAAAATTCTGCTACAGACAGATTAGCCACAAAATACTGCAGACAAAATACCACAGAACAGCTTAAAAAAGAGATTAATCAGAGACTAGTTTATATATAAGCTTTAACAAAGCCCATGTACCAAAATGTATAAGTATATACGATAATAATTTATCTTAAAGCAAAAACCTTTCCAGAGCCAAAATGAATTCTCAACATCTTGAAGGTAGACCAATCAAAAAAACCATTTTTTTTCAAAGTACTGGGAATATTAATGTATTGGAGTAGAGGGATTTACAATGCCCATCTGTGACTTAATAATTACTATCCCTGTTCAAGGATTGATTAAGCAGATTAATCAGGTGATTTTGTACTCCTGCATGATAAAATATGACAAACCACGCAACAGACAGACCACCAAGGCATCAGAGCCTACTCACAAAGATCCTGCTCTACATTCAAAATAGACAGGAGCACCAACAGGACACGATGAGCTTACAGGAGATTCTTGAGTCACCTTGAATAAAGTCACTCCAATAAGCTGGGTCTCAAAAGGCAAACACAGTAACTAAAACCACACTGAAGAGGCCACTTTCATGACATTTCTGACTGAGAAGCAGAAAGACACACTTTTACACTTAAA
This sequence comes from Orthonyx spaldingii, assembly GCA_013397795.1. NCBI lineage: Eukaryota > Metazoa > Chordata > Aves > Passeriformes > Orthonychidae > Orthonyx > Orthonyx spaldingii. Next base: position 409,736 of record VZTJ01005675.1, on the reverse strand, counting down.
TTGTTTTGCCAAGTCAGAACCTGGTTATATTAACCCAAATGCTTCTCAGGAAACAGGCATGCCATTTAAACTTCTAGGAAAGTTAAAGTATTATGCAAACTTGTACTTCACTAACAAATTTAATCTTAGCTGACTAAAAGTTATGGTACTTCAAACCCAGTCAGGATCTTAGAGGCTAAAAAACTCATTATGCTAACTAAATGTAGTGCCACTGTACTAAGTCCCCTCTAAAGCAACAAGCTGTGAGATATCCTAGTTATTTCAAAGAACTCCTCTTAGAAATAGCACAGATTTTGTGGTCAAAAGGAATGCCAGTTTCTTCCCTTGCTGTGAGAGTTCGGAATGAGTTCTAAAATAAAGTTACCTTTGCTAATAGTGACATTAAGATCCTGCAGCCCCTGTGAAATTCCAGAGAAAGCAGAAATTAGTGTAACATCTGCTGCCTGTCGCCAGGCATTTCTAAGCAAATTGACTTTATTAAATAACTGGTAACTTGTTTATATTTCTATAGCTTGCTTTAGAAACATTGATTGATTCAAGCAATCCTATAATTTCATTGTCCTATAAACTTGACTGGAGATAAATAAGGATTTATGTTCACGGATCAATAGCTCCACATTCACAGCAAAAGCCAAAAAACCCTGCCTAGACTAGTCTTGTAGTTGCAGAGAGACATATAAATGTTTGCCTTTGTAAAAATATTATGGTAAGAATTGGTAATTTATAACTTCTTCTGCGAATCTCAGTTTTTGAACAACATGAAAAATATCTAACCTTTGTTTGATTGAAAAGCTACTCTAGATAACAAATTCCAGGCTTGAATTCTTCAAACTATGTTTTTGGTCCTGGATCACAGGTCAAAAAAAACTATGAAAAACTTAACAGAAATACCTTGTTCTATAACTTAATTAAACAAACTGTGCTTATTGACTTCTCTTCCATTTTTGAATGGATAGCAGTTGAGCCAAGACCAGGGGCCATATAAGGAGCCAAGTCAACCACTGAGCACCCAGACATGAACTTCAGTAGGGCTCCTGGGAAAAGAGTGTGGGTGGGGAGTCTCAGGTGAGGTCAGTCAGGATAATTAACATCTCTTGGTACCCTCAGGCACCTGACAAGCTCAGTACTAAGGCCTGGAACGGGCAAAAAGGTAATGACAGACACATGGGGGTAAGGTGTTTGAAAGGGTAAATTCACTAATACAGGGCATTTATCAATACCCTGTCAAAATTAAAAATGACAAATGGGGAAGGCACCAAAAGTCTCAAAAACCTTGAACCTCAGACAAGGCAAAGAACTATTTTTCACCTGAGGTCCACCACTGTTTTTTTCAATTATCACATGCTCCCAGAAGAAACTCCACAGATGTGAATGGAGAATGTGCCCATGGGTTATGGCCTTTGGCCTAACAAGAATGGCAGAATTCTTCCCAATTGGGAACGGTGGGCAGTATCAGCTCTCCCTTTATGCCTTATCTCTAACTGTCTAAAATCAGAGGGTTTGGATGCAATCATCCCTCTGAGATGAATAAGACACCAAAAAGAGAAAGCAAATGAATGTACAATGTATTAGATGATACAAACACACCAAAACCAGAACAGGCACTACATTTCAGGCACTACCACCACTAGGCTCTGCACAGAAGAGGCAGTAAACTGGCAAAAAGGAAAAAAGAAAGGTGGCAATGAAGCAAGTCAGACTAATACTATTGCCACAGCAATGGTTCTCATACCTCAAAAAGCCCAGAAGCTTTTCGTTTACATCCACATGTAGAAATGCAACCTGACTGCAAAGAAACTCAAACTGGCACCAAAAAGAAATCACTGAGGACCAATTCTTCAGCAATTCTTTAGTGGCATCCACAGAACCACTTCTTAAGATGCAGAAATTTCCCTTCATAGGACACAGGATGTCTCCTGGAGATCACCAGGTTCAGGGTTTGGTAATGCTGCTCTGACTCCTGTAGATGCAGCAGGGAAAGCTGTTGCCTTGTTGCCTCACTTGCCTTTGAAAATGTTCCCCATGACAAGCATTTCAAAAAGACAATAACTGCACTGTGAACAACCATGATGAATGTTCTCAGATGGCAGTAAGAACACAAAATGTATGGGGTGCTGGAACACACAAAGCTGGGACACATAGAACCTTCACACTAAGGGGCAAACACAGGGACAATATAAAGTACTTTGAAAAGCCTTATTTTCACTCATGCCCCTATACAGAGGGTATTTGCTGCCTAAATGTATGCATCACATGATGAATGATTCTTGATAGATCATGCCAAATATTCCCAAAGGCCTTCTTACCCATATGAAAGGGAGCACAGATAACTAACATGCAAATTTCAAGCCCGTTATATGCAGCAGAGGAGCACATGCAACATACAGATGGCTTTGCTCTAGTTCAGCCTTTTGTGCTTTCCCATTCATTGGGCTTTTTTGCTGCAGGCCTTTCTGATGACCACTTGCACACTAATTCACCAAATCAGAAATCCCTTCAGCTATCTCATTCTCAGCAGGTATATTGTAACACAGACATGCATTACGACTGAGGGGAGAGAAAAAAAAGAAAAAGTGGGGAAAAAATAAAATTATGCAATCACAAACACAGCACCTCCAAATCTCAGGTTCTTTCCAAACTCTTGGTTTAGTTGGGTTTTTTGCTACAGCACTGGTTGTTTATTTGTGCAATTGTGACCAATACAGGTTTTACTGGGGGCAAAGACTGTCAAACTCAAAGCAAGGAAAAAAGTGCTCAAAAGCTGTGAAACTCAAAGGATCGGGGTAAAATACTAATTAAACTATTTGAATTACTCAATTTAAAAAAAATGCATGTTTTTCCTGCAGTCTCATGAACCTGAGAGTATATTTGTGATTTCTGAATGCTTGAGGTTAGCAATTCTTGCAAAAGGGCATGAACCCAATAGGCTGACCTAATAGCCATGGGAAGAGAGGTTAAGTGGAAGACTAAATAACCTGACCTTATGAGTTGGAACAGCAAGAAAAACTTAGTATCAACAAGATTTCAACCCTGCTGACACTCCTTTTAACTTCATCTCTCAAAGTGTACCTTAGCTGGGGTCTGAGCCTAAAGTTTACAGAGTCCAGCCTCCTTCCTCTTTCCTATGCCTTCTACCAAGTGGCAGATAAGCCACTTATATTGTAGCTGGGCTAGTGCAAAAAGGAAATATGTATCTTTCTCAGGGTATGGGGAACTTCCTCCTCAAGAGCCCCTACTCTGTCTGTGGCAGCTCAGGCTAACTAGAAATGCCAGCAGACTACCCAGACACGTGACAGAGCAGCTGGGTCTACTTCAGACAGCCCAGGGACAGAGGGAGGTTACGATGAGCTGTAATTCAGAGGGGTCCCTGCAGATGCACATGAGTATTTTTAGGGTGTAGCAGACAATTTTTGTAAGTCTGGTGCAGGTAGATGCTCTGTCCTCATGTGACGCACTCAGCTCTGTGGATGGAGAGCACCAACTCCGAACATAAAGTATTGTTTTCCTCTCAGTATATGTAACTCCAATGAACCTTATTGAAGCGCTGAGGGTACACTGAGAAGATTACACTCCTTAATGTGCAGTTACAGCTGTATTGTAAATGCAACATTACACGTTTTCCATTATGGTTCAAGACCACTACGCTCTTCAAGACTGTTATAAACCTCAGAAAACAGGGGTTTATAATGGAAACGCTGCAACACTCAACTCTAAAAACCCCAGCAGAGAGGAAATACAGCTATAAATTCAGCTTTTCTTTTCCAGTACACACATTGGCAAGTTATGAATAATATGTATTTCTACGCTTACAACAGATGCACACACTGCTCAGGGTAACCTTTGCTGTAAAGGTGGAGGGTGGAAAGAGCAACCTTTCATCTTGTGTTTTACAGAGTTACTGCAACTGCAATAATGACATAAACCCATGAATTGAAATTTAGTAGCCTGTGCACCAGGGTTGGATTTCTAATGCACATTTTTTAGCAAGGGTGGGTTACGTTTCATGGTCAACAAGAAAAAGACATGATCCCCCCTCAAACCCCCTTAGCCTTCTTTATTTTTAAAAAAGAATTGGCTGTTAGGATGCTGTTTAAATAACATTGCAAATGAACTTACTATCCATTCAAAACCAGATATTCTATATATATTCTCTTCTGTCTATAATCTGGTCCCCATCTTCTTAACACTACCAAGAAGCAAAATTTGGACTTGTAATTACCGGACTTGCTAACATAAAAAACCCTGCTCTGTTTGGCAAGAGAAAGATGAGCAGGCAACTGTATTACCACTGTGGCTGAGGCATTTGGGGATTTCTTCAGATATTAATGGCAGCTGCAGAGGTGGGTCAATATAATCCCATTAGCCATATCAGGCTGTTTGATTTCTGATGTGTATGAGGAAAGGAAAACAAAACCAACGGAATTGCCATTTGGGAGGCGTGCTGATGTTGGGCAAACAGGAAAATCCATGCCTGGTTTAAACATTGCTGCCTGAGTGTCAGATGGGGAAATGTAGAGTAGGGAGGTCCATCCTTCAGCACAAGGAGGGAGGGGGCAGAGGCACAGAGGCACCCACCACTGCTGCTGCCTGCACAGGGCTTAGTGCCACCACCACCATCCTCCTCCTCAGGCACCTGCCCTGCCCCAGCGTTCCAGTGGCATTCCCAGCTATCGCACTTCTCTGGAGACATTCTTGCAGGAGTTCTGACACCCTGGCTTAAGTTGCCATATGTACCGTCCGTGTACACACAAACACTCAAAGCTCAGCAAGGCTGCATGCAGGTATGATCCGTGTTTTTTATATTAGTGTCATCCACATTTAAGAAAGTTTTTGAACGTGTAGGTAATGCTTTCAGATTCAGATGCCTCCATAAATTAATTTCTATTACAATTCAGATGCCCCTATAAATTATTTTCTATTAAAATGTATCAGCAGTGCCACTAATCAGTCTATGAGGTATATGAGAAACTTCACGTGGAAAGCAGCCCATGAGACCTACCCATTACAGCTGCTGGGATTTTTAAGGTAATGGATTAGTTGGTAGAAGATTTAGCACTTCTTACCAACACCTCTAACACTAGCTATATCATCCTCATTTCAGATCTGAGGGCACTGTGTTTAACCTTTCTGCATGTTTCATTCGTGAAGGACACCATCCCTTCAGCTTTCTGCTTTCTGCCTTTCCGTACAATAGCAGTCCTGATCCATGGTGTGCAAACACCACACACCCAAAAGCCATGCCTCACACTGACCCAGAGCTGCCAAGCCTCTGAAAAGGAAGGGAATTGCCTCCTTGTCCAGGCCTGTTCAGTTCAGCATTTGGCAACATCTGCACAGACCAACAGCAAAGCTACTTTACTGCCATTAAAAGGGCGAGGCAATTCCCAGCAGAACTGAGAACTGCCTTTCACATCTTCTCTTGGGTGACACCTTTACTAGGAGGGTCTCCTGTCTTCACTTCCACCTTTTTTGTTTAAATAGGGTCTTGCACCAGTAGCCTTAGTTAAAAACTCCCACTCTGCTCCCACAGTTTTTACCCTGCCCACTGCCTGCTGCTTCACCCCAGAAGCAGTAGCTGAGAAACAGTGACCCTGACCATAAGTAATGCATACAAAAAATCCATGGTCTTCAGAATAATTTGTAAATTATTTGTAGGAAAGGATCACCAGGGTATAATTGTGTCATTGAACCAAGTCTCTATGCACAGGGCATTACTATCTCATGTACACTTAGCTCTGGAGGGTCTGCACTGTGTCCTTTTGCAAGGTATTTACCAAAACTCTCTGGCAAATTTACACTCAGGTGTACGGATCAATAGCAAGGCTGGAATCGTTTCCTAGGTACCTGCTTGCCAGAGGATCACAGCCAGGAGTGTTTTACCTCACCCATGAAGCACACAAAACCATTTCTCCGCCCTCTGCTATCTGACCACCACTCTGTTTTATTAAGCAGCAGGATGAAATGGAAGCATTTCCAAGGATTTTCACTGTAGTGATCTGAACAGCCTGAAACTTTGAGTTGCCTCCAGTTTAGCAAACAGCAGATACACCAGAAGAAGGAAATGTACACAGGCAGAGTCAATTGCAGCCACTTATGTAAAATTTGTATTTGTCAGTTTCTCTCTACTAAGACCTAGAAAGTCAATTTAAAAGGGAAAAAAAAAACCAAAACCAAACTTAAAAAGCAAGTTTAAATTCAGCAAAAAGCTGGATACTATAAGACCCTGGTTCACTAGAGAAAGATTTCCAGCCCCCTTAGGGAGTGCAATTCCTACCCTCACTTTTTCTAAGACTCAATAATTTTTTATCCCACTAACCTTTACTTAAGGTAGCCTACACTTCTAACCATGGCTGCAGGGCAGAATGGCACCTCTACACGATCCCACATGCTGACACTGCAGACGAGTGCTGCCAGCCAAGCCAAACCCCGATGACTTTGCCCAAGGATGTGCCACAGGAACGACATGGCAAAACCTCCCAGCCAAAACCACGGGGCAAGGAGCACTGGAATGGACCACAGGATTTACACCACCCCTCCTGCACAGAAAATCCCAGGAGAGCCTTACCTTCAGAGATCTCCCATGCCTCCTCCAGCGGTTCCTGGTTGGGGTGCCAGCCGGCAGCTGCCCCACAGCAGCCTGAGGGCAGCAGTGGGGCGCGGAGCCATCGCCGCCTCCCACAGAACAGACAGGTGCTGGGACAGCTGCCAGGCAGTGCCGCGGAACTACAGCTCCCAGGAGCCCCCGCGCGTCCCTGCCCTGTCCCCCTCGGCTGCCCCCCGCCACGCCCTCTGGGGGCTGTAGTTCCACCACCACCCCCAGCCTCTCCCGCTGACACGCTCTTGCTGGGAAAGGAGGCTTTGCGTAGCCGCAAACGAAGCGAACACTCTGAAACCTTTAATATATTTAAATTTTTTAAGTCTATATATGTATGTCTGCATTTTTTTTTTAAAGTGCAAAATTCAGCAAATATTTTTGTATCCAATACGGGGAAAATGGGAAGTTAGCGTACTTCCAGTTGTCTTTCTGCTTCTGGTGGGGGTTCTTTGGTTTGCTGTGAAGGGAGAAGGGGAAAAGTGAAAAATAAAAGCTCACAAGCAAGTATTGCCAAATAGGTTTGCAAAATCAGATGGGAAAAACTTAAATGTTCCCATACACTAATTAGTTAATGACTGGCCTCAAGCCTACAAATGTGCCGATACTTAACTGTATCCTCCACTGAAGTGAATGCAATTGAATCTCATACTCCAGTTGTTCCAGGAACTCAAGGCCTCTAGAAATTATAAGCATGGCTTAGTAATGCTGAGATTTTAAAAGTAATTAAGGGCTTATCCACATTGGGAGTTGCTGCAGAGCAGCTTCTCTTGCGTAACTTCCCTGCGCTGGACATGTATTTCACACTAACACTGATTTATTCTGAATAAGTTTGCCCTGTTCAGGCTTTCAGTTCACAGGCTACCTTTGCCCACATTGATGGACTCATGCAAGGTGAGCTTAAATTGCATGTTCCAGTTTTACCTCATGTTTGAGCATTCATTTAGGCATTTGTTCCCAAAAGCTAGGCATTTCTTTTGAAAACTAGAGGTCAAGTTTCTCACACAGTCACTGCTGCCCTGAATTTGGGAGATCAATAAGATCACTAAATGCCATGAGATTGACAAAAAACCCCTTTGGGAGCATGGCCCTATTTGCCTAACTGTGCATGTTTGTTTTTCTTACACAAGGCTGTGCAGAGGAGAGAAAGTTCTCCTTTCAGAGTAAAATTTGCTCTTAGTAATTAGTCCTTGTGGGTAGCAAGTTTTAACAATACTTCACAGAGAACATAAAATTCATAATCTGTCTAGAATATAACCAAAGCTTTAAAGTTTTGCTCAGTTTTCATTTATTGCATATGCATAAAAAATAGCAACACTGTTAATGTACAGTGAGCCAGAGAAGTTCTACCAAGACCAGTAGGTATTAAACCCATAGAGATATAAACAGGTCCCCTTTACTTGAGGTGAAGAAGAGCAGAAGGAAAGGTCCTAAGTAATAGGAAATAATAACACGTGACGTTTTAGTGTCCAGACAGGTGGTACCCACAAAGACTTCTTAGCTTCTATGCAGGACCACACCATGGCCATCTCTGTGCAGTTGCATGCAAACATTTCTAAATTAAGAAGACTTCCCAGATGAGGAGGACGTGCTGCAGAGGCAGATCCTGAGTCCTGCCAGAACTGCAGAGAACCACGCTGACACACGGCCCAGCTCTGCACGGGACTGAAGGGAAGCTGCAGGACTTCTGCAGCCAAATCCATCCATTGAAGGGTTTCTGGATTCCATCTGGCCCAAGGAAGGGTTTAGCAGCTTTGCAAGGCACTACAGCTCATCTTGTACTTCTAGAACAAATTGGCAGCACATGAATAGCACACTTAAGCCATAACCCGGATAAGCCTTCCAGGATAATTGAGATTCTACAGTATGTGACTTTTTATAGTAAGTTTTCATAGACTTCCTAGAAAAATGTGAGTTTTGACCTAGCACTTTTCATTCCAAGAGTTCTGAATAATCTATTTTAATGCAGGTTTAGAAAAGAAAAAGAAAAAAAAAGTATGTTCTTTTGACTTCAAGTTCAATTGATAGAAGATTTATTAATCACCATCATGCAATTTATATTAGAATGCCTGTATTAAAGCAGATCTATGGAAGAACTGGAATGGATTGTTTCCCAAGATCTTGTGGCATTAAGAGTGGAGTTGTGTTTGCTTTCTTTTTTTGTTTTGAACTCTCTAGCACTTGGTTGACTGAGGCAATCTCTCTTATTAAAAATGAGATGTAAGAGAACCGCTTTTGTGAATGCACAGGATTATTACTTATTCCAACAGGTATTTTGCTAGTTTCTGACTTGCATAACTACATACACAATGAATAAGTCTATTGAAACTGCTAAGGGCCATGTAATGTTTTCATCTTCCTACTTCCCAGAACAATAATGGTCTCAGTCATCTATTATTTGCAAGAATTCACAGATAATATCAGAATAAAGAGGAAGCGTGGATAATACAGCACAAGACCCTCCTATTGTTTCACTGGAAGAGGGAAATCCACTGGAGACTAAACTTTCTGTAAACACTGGTCTGACACTGGCTGCCCTTCTTCCCTCCCCGAGGGGCTGACTGATGTGGGGAAGCTCAGCCCACCCCATTCACCTGACTGCCTGCAACCCAGAGCTGAAAGAGTTGTCACGTGTAAGGACTACAGCAGAATGAACATGCTTCTTTTCCCATATGGAAAAGAGATGCAAATTCCAGGTACGGATGATTTTCCAAAAGCAGAAGGCAGGACAAGAGGAAAAAGCATTTAATGCCCATGGTGCCAAAGCTGAAAAACCCTTTCATAAGGGAGCTGTGAACACCCTGCATCTCCGTGTACAGAGAAGAGTGAGTCAAATTCACAATGCCGTGCGGGCTCATACATGGCAAAAGCTTTCCATTTTGCCTCCATAGTCTGAAAAGTCAGAGCTTTCCTTAGCATGTTCTCTTAAATACCTAGTAGGCAAGGGAAAAATGGAGGCAGAGCCAAAACAATACCCTTGCAAAGTGCTGAGCAGCAAAGCAAAGAACCAAAGGACTCCCGTTTTCCCTGAACACCTTTCACAGCTGCACTCTGGTTTCCTGGGCACTTGGCTGAGGCAGGAGCTGGTGCTGCCATCTCACTCCGTTCCCGTCCGTATCCCACTGTGCAGCCTCCGGGGACTTGCAGGGTATTTCCATTGAGTTCGACTGACCACAGGCGAGCAGGGAAATCAACTTCCCAGGCAGTGGATCACATAGTAAATATACGGCATGCACAGTACTTAATTTGTAACTGTGATGACATATTAGAGGCTAAAACAGAGGGAAGCTCATGGGAAAGCAAGGATCCAAAAATAAGGGTTGTTCTCCCTCCTGTGTCTGGGGAAGGCTCTGCTCTTCTCACCCTCGGCACTTGCGGCAGATGAAACGAAGACATGGAGGGAATCTGGACTGGGGCGGAGGACAGGAGGGGCTGGATCCCGGCGGGCAAACGGCAGAGGCTCCGCATTGTTCTTGCCAGCAGATGGAGCAGGGCTGGCACAGGAAGGGTGAGCGATAGGAGTGGGAGGCCCTCCTGGCTCCATCCATGCCTGCCCCTCTCCCGGGAGCTTGTCCTGGACTAGATGGTCTCCCCTTTCCTGCAGCAGGCTTCTCGTTCTCTCGCCTGGCCAGCGGATCCATCCCAAAGGTCTCTCTCGATGATGAAGGTGAACTTCTGCCAGGGCTGCCTCCCTGCAGTGATGCCTGCAGAAAGCTGAATACAGCAATGAGGGCTGATGAGTATAAAAGCATCTATCCCTACTTCCCCGCTGGTGTCTGTACGTCCATGCTCACATGTCCACAAACACCCACACTTTTGCTCTTAGAATGTGGACTAGAGACCTTCTACATACCTGTGACCACCTTCCATTTCTCCTGAACTGGTTCAGTGTCATTGTCTCTAGCTGTCAGAAGGGTTATTTTCCACTCTTACTTGTGTTTCTGCTGAGTTTAAGCCAGGATCAACATGAAAGATGGATATGTTCATGTCAGGTCAGCAAATTAAACCTAGTGAGCTAAGAATAACCAGATTCCAAAGGTGAAAAAACAGAGATAGGGTGAAATGGAGAAGTACTGTTTTCCTGCTTAGCCCTGGGCACATGAATGAATGGAAAAAACCCCATGTAACCCTCCGTCTCCCCATAGACCCTCTCTCCAAAACCAATTCCCCTTACCCCCACCACCCATTTTTTCATTCCTTGAATTTGTTTTTTGGGTGAGATTGTGATACACAGGTCCTTCTGCAGCTCCCACACATCCTATATGTTTCAAGCTTTCAAAGTCAGAGATAATCAGGGCTGTCCCTTGATAAGCACCCATCCAATTGTTGTTCTCATCCCAAGATTCCTGAAGATGCAGGTCACACAGTGGGTGAGAACAAAAAGAGCCCTGGCCACTGCATTTTCATCTGCCAGTTTGAAGAGGGACATGTCAGAGGGACACAGGTCGCTGTGCTGTGTCAGAGGGTCAGTTCTGCACAGGTAACTCCTCTGCAGGTCACAGGCCTCCTCATGGCAAAGCTGCCCTTCTGTGCACTTACAGTTAAGACTCAATGCTTATTTTTTCCATAGATAATGATATATATAGTAAATGTGGACAAAGTGGGTGATCCATGTATCATTTTGAGAAGATTGCCTGAGCACTGGCTTGAGGAAGGACAAGCAGGCTCTGATGGGTGGGCAGTGCTCAGTGAGCATTATAATCAGGCAGTTTAATACAGATGTAGTGCTGCTAATGTGGGTATCATTCAGTGCACATAAAGAGACAAGGATACAGCAAAATATAGAGAATAAATACTTTCTGGTTGGCAAAGGGAGACATTTGCAGGTAACTCCAATATTTACATCGCATTCTTCCTTCTTTTGCCTTTTGGTTTTCATTATTTTACTTTTTGGAATCAGTTCATTCTTTCTCAAAAGAGTTGGAATATTTTGTTCTTCTCTTTTTTATTATTGTTAAAAAGCAGCTCTTTCGTTTATGTCACATATGTGATCTTCACCATCATTAATTAAGACATCACCTAGTGTTATGCCCATAGGGGAAAATCCAAGCTCTGTAAGTGGAAAAGTACATCAGTGTCTCATTTGCTTTATAATAGTCTACACTTTTGAAGCCAAACTGTAGTTGTGTAGCCCTGCTATGTTCCAAAACTTCCATTCTGGTGTAATTTATTTTAGTCTGTTATAGAATAAAATAGAGATGATCGAAAATCCTAAAGCTCATACCTGAGCAAGGACACCAAGAATTCAGCATGGATTGTACCCTTTCTCACACTTTTTTAGGGGCAGAAAGAGATCCTGCTGCAGAAAGGGCCTTTGACATAGATGTTTGAGTGATCTGCTACACAGACAGTAAGGAATAAGATTTTATAAGGTTTTTATGGGGTATTAAAAATCCAAGGTGGCCAAGTTTCCTAATGGAAAAAGCAAAATATTTCAGGGTTTGAACAGAGGCACCGTCTGCGCCGCTGCGACCCCAGACTAATTGACTGTGAGTGTGCATATCTTTGTGTGTGTGTGTGTATATACACATATGTGTGTGTCTGAGCTTCAGAGGGATATTCTTTGCTTCAGTTCCATTATAATTCCTTTAAATATTTATTACTGGAATGTAAATTCTGCTGAAAACTGAGGCCTTTGCTTTGGAAAAAGCAGACTATCACCTACCACGGGTGTTGTCGCTCAAGTGAAATAGCCAAGTCCCTTTTGGAGAAACAAAAGGATTCGGTTATATAAACAAGTCACTGCATTGAATTATAAGAGTGGGGGGAAAAACCTGCTGACTTCTGGTTGAACTACTCCTTGGCTACGTGTGAACTGAGGTTCTGCAGATCTAGCAAGAAGCGGGAGCAATATTAAAATGAATTGGTTACAAATAGTGGAAATAGTCCAGCAAGCACATTTACAATATGCAACCCTAAGGATGGCTTTGTTTTCAGATTGGTTTGTCTTTATTTTCAATGTAAAACATTAATAAGCTTCTTAAGGAGATTGGGGATGGGAGAAAACATTGGCTGATCACCTTAAAGCCCAGGAAAATAAAAAAAGTTCTCGGGTTGCTGAATGAAATAACAAACTAGAACGGGTTTATACTTCTTACACTGCTATGAAAGCTTTACTTCTAGATCATTTCCAGACACCAGATAGTTATTAAAATCCACAAAGGGAAAAGAAATTCTACATTTATATGAGCTTTGAAACTTATTTTGGGACTTCAGCTTGATACCAGTGTAACAAAGAATAAACCTGTAATGTGAAAAAGCTAATCAAAAAGAGGAACCAAGGACCAGTCTAGCACTACAAACACTTGGGAAGGGATTTATCAAATAATACTTGGGGTTACACTTTATTCTGAAGGGTCAAAACTGGAACAGACTGGTGTGGGTAGTACTGGCACTAAGGCTCAGGTATTTGTATCACTTTAAACCCTACTGTCATTTCAAGGATATAAATAGGCTTGGAAAAATCAGATTATTGGAAGGATTAAATTGGGATCAGTGTCAGTAATAATCTATTTCTTTGTGGTGACACCAATTGAAACAGGGAAAGTTTGGAGGAGGGGAATAATGCTATACAACATTGCCTATGGGTTGTGTGGGAACGGGGAATATAAACAAGGGGAAGGAGGGTTATCACAGTTCTCATGTGCCCAGTAGGCAGGATATACATAAGGACAGAGAAATCCTCCCTGGAAATAGCATTGGCCAAAGACACTGGCTCACCAAAGGCCAGTTACCATGACGGAGTGTCAAAACACACCAGTCTTTCTAGTTTATCAAGCTAATAAAGGCTGTCTGTGTGCTCTGCTTCCACACTTCCAGTCCCACCACTCAGCCTGCTCTAAGAGCCACAAAATCATAGAGGAGTCATAAAGGAGTTCTATTTCCTTCTTTTTTCAATCACATTGCCTGAATCTTTTCCCTACAGTGTCACTCCAGTTGCCTCCTAGCCGGGCTGGGAAAAAAGGCAGCATGTACCTGGCTGCCCTGTCTCTGGGGACTCTGGATTATCCCAGGCTGAGGAATGTAATGTGGTCTGCAAGCACTAGCCCCTCCATCTCCAGCTCAGTTCATGGCACTGCAATTACTCCATCCAGCCTTCCTTCAGCCATCTCCAACTGCAATCCATGCAGGCGTTGCCTACATAAGAGCTAAGCAAGCAGCAGCTGGCCCGGGCTCTTTATCATTGCCCAAAATGCATTTCTACAAGTACAATCAAATTTATTTGGCTTTTTTGGATCAAGAATGATTTTGATAGCGGTGACTTTAATTTGGTGACACATGGACCGCTGAATTTTCTTTCATCCAGAAACATGAAAGAGCAGGTACACAAGGTACCTTGTGGTGTTGAGCAAAGAAAGCTTATTTAGATTTATTTCCATCTAGTCTTTCAAAGAAAGTTAAAGACTGAGTTTTCAGTCTGGAGCTCTCTAAGTGAGATCCTGCCTCCCTGATAAGCCATCTTCTGCTTAATCTGAAGATGATTAGAGGGCTGGAGCACCTCTCCTGTGGGGAAAGGCTGAGAGAGTTAGGGTTGTTGAACTGGAGAAGAGAAGACTCCTGGGAGACCTTCCACTACCGGAAGGGGGCTTACAAGAATAATGGAAACTGACTTCTTAGTAGGGACAGTAGCAACCGGACAAAGGGCAAGGGTTTTAAACTAAAGGAGTGTAGATTCAGACTTGATAAGCAGAAGGTGGTGAAACATTTTACAGTGAAGGTGGTGAAACACTTTACAGTGAAGGTGGTGAAACACTGGCACAAGTTGCCCAGAGAGGTGATAGAGGCCCCATTCCTGGAAACATCCAATGTTAGGTTGGACAGGCCTCTGAGCAACCTGATCCAGATTAAAATGTCCCTGTCTGTGGAAGGGGAGTTGAACCAGATGACGCTTAAAGGTGCCTTCCAGCACAAAGCATTCTATGATTCTATGGGAAAGGGTATTTCACTGGATAGGAGTCTTTTATCCTTCCACTGACCACTGAGTGGATGGTGCTGGAGACTGATGGCAGTGCATCTTAGGGCTTTGAGCAGGTTTCTGTAAATACACCTGACTGTAAGCGAGATAGTGGTGAGAAGAAAGGCATGCAATGTTTCTTGGAATAAAAAACATTTCACGTATACTGCCTGGTGACAGAACCAAAATCATAGGGTAAGCAATTCCCAGCACTGTTCCCAGGTGCTTTTCCAAAGTTTGCTTTGACTCTGTACAGAATGAATTATTTGGGGTTTTACTGTTGAAGAAGAAATGGTTGATATTTGGAATTGTGCATTTATAACTTTGTCTCTTCAGAGGCTTCCTCATAAAAGCTTGTGGTTCTTTTCACATTTCCCATTGGAATTTTTTTTCTAAATATGTATTTAAATTTCTTCCTCTATTTCTTTAGATGTAAAATGCAACCCTCTGCATCTACAAAAAGAGCTCATGCACTTCTCTTTTCTTTCAGTCTTTGAGCTTTTCATTTTTACTTCTGCTCAGGTAATTACTCATTTATAATTATTTCCCTCTTTATTTACATAGGCATGTATTTTCCCTGGGAAGCCACTGCCCGGTCCTTGGGAGTCTGTAACCTGACTCCAGCCCTGCTTGCTCTCTGTGAACCTTCTGGCGTCATGCAGCAGCTCTCAGCAACCAAGGGGTAGGATCACTGGCTTGCTTGGCCCTGGGCACTGAGCACTGGGTGCTGGGTGCCCATTCCCTGTTTGCCTGGTGCACCTAAGCATCTGGAAATGCTCTATCATCCCAAAAGAGCCTGGCCTCAGGCGGGCGATGAGGCCAGAAACTCCCATGGGGGCAAAGCAGGAGAGACTTGGGAGGGTGAGGAAGAGGAGGGCATCCCAGCATTGCAGCCTCCATCCCTTCATCTCCCTCTGCCGCCGCTCTTCTGAGGAAACCAAGCTGGCAGCAATGGCACTTTGTGCTTCAAAGGGCCCCTGCCAAGCACGTCACTGCTATTTGTGTAATGGGCTGAAATTCTTGACTGAGCAGTGATACATAAAGGAAAAGTCTCAGCATAATTACAGATCCTTACAGCTTTTCATTCCTGAAAATTTGAGGGTAAGGATATAGCTGTAAGGGTAAGCAGGAGATAAATGTTGGTTCATGGCACATTCCTTATTTAAACATTTTCAGCATGTCCCGCGGTTGCAGTCCCGTTGGCAGGGCTTACCATGGGTGCGATTCCTTTCTTCTTCATTTCTGAATCATCAAGTTTTCTCCTTGGACATCAATTAGAACCACCAGAGCTGATCAAAAAGAAGTGGAAAAAATTTTACACAGGTCCTCCATTACAATTTCCTTCCTAATTTTTTGTTTTAATTTTCACATTTTAAAAAACTAGTTTTGAACACTTCTTTCTTGAGGTTGTGAGAAAATTTCCCTTTAGCCTCCCACAATCAAGTAATAATAGAAACAAAATACGTCCCCTTCTATATCCACATTAAAGAAATTTATGCCTGTCCCACTTAGGAACTAGCTGCTACCATGACCTGCATTTTTTCATCTCATCTCCACTTTCTTGTGGGTTCATATTAATTTCTCTGTAGTGGTAGAAATGGAGTTCCAGGCATGTGTTTTTCTCAGAATCAGGCTGAGACTGAGGCTCTGGCCACAGCTGTGGTCAAGTTGGTCAAAGGGTTGAGTTTGTCTGAGAAGTAAACTGTCTCTTTAGTACCAGTAGAAGAAATTCTTCACATTTACTGCCAGCCAGGATCCAGCAGCTCTCTGCTTCATGGCAGTTCCTTGTCCAAAGAGATCAAAGCTTTCCATGCAGTCTGACTGGGACACCTTCTGTGGCCCTGCACAGGCTGGGAAGCAGCACCTTAATTGATTTTGGCTCTTCTAATTGCCACAGTTTGCTGGATTTTGGAAAACGTTTTATGGAAAAGAGTTCAGCAGCAGCTGGCATGCAGGCTGCAGGCTCTGTGGGCTCTGCTCCCAGTGCTGCCGGTCACAGCGCCGGTGCCCTGGGTCACACGCCAGCACGAGGGACGGAAGCAGGATGTGATCCGAGATGGAGCCACGGGCACCAGGTACAGCCCAGCTGAGCTCACAGGCCGGGGTTGTTTCACAGCAAGGCACAAACCTCACTTTTTCTCAGGTGTCCTGCGTCTGAGCATGAGCAAGAGGACAAAGTCTCCAAGCCAAAGGGGCCAAGCACTGGGGTGGGAGGAGCAGAGTCCACGTTCAATAACTTACATGATTATCTCAATATTGTACCTGGCACCAGGGCACTGTAGCGATTGGAACCTCATAAATACCAATGACAGATAGTAATTAGCACCCCACACATCCCTTAAGAGATGATCTTGACACTAGGAAGCAAGAACAAGTTTTTCATACCCAACTGGCTGAGCAAGCTTAAAGGTGAAAGTAACAAGAATACATAAAAAACACTGTTTGCAAACAAAGGTCTTCCTTTGGAGTCAAACATTTTTAATGAAAACAAAGCCTAAATCAGCAGCCTTGTACTAGTAGCCTTTGGCTCCAAAATGCCCTAAGTCAGTTTATATCTGGCTGATAAAAGGGTAGTTGATTGATTCATTACAGCCAGAGGCTCAGCTCCTAGGAATGCATGGTGCTTAATTTTTTTTCCTGGGATCTCTTTGATCTCTGCTGGAGGTTGAGGAGCAGGCTCCAAATTATAAAGTATTTTTGGAATTATATTGAGACCATTTTTCAGAAAAGTCACCTCCAAGTCTCCAAGATTGTCTTTAGAGACACAGGGATGGTGGAAGACTTCTAGCATGACATTTCTATCTGAGGGAAAAGGAATATGACCAGTCTTAAAAGAATGGTAATCCAATCACATTTGGACAAACACTAAGATATGCACCTAGGACCTAAAGTTTTCTACACACTAAACCTAAAGCACAAGTTTCTGTGAGGGGATGTGGAAGCAATAATAGATTTACAAATCTCTGTAGATCAGCTAGAGGAGAAAGACAGGTATCTTGTCTGCACATGGGAGAAACTCACCTTTCAATTCAGCATGTTAAATTCCACAGTTCTATTTATTTCAAGTTAACAAAACACAACAGAAGTGTGGCATTTGCTCTCTACCATTCCCCCCCTACACAGAGCCCTTCCCACGTCCCCTTGTACCTTAGAGCCCAGCAGGTCTTTGACTTCCCTCTCTGCCAGATTCTGGTCACATTTGTCAGGCTGCTGGAGAGCTCCTGCCATCAGAGCAGTGGCTGAGAGTCTGCTGGAGTCTGGGGGTCTCCTCATCACCGACAGTGGTCAGCAGGACTGGAACAGGCAGTACAGTATCTGACAAGTGCTCTGGTAAAGCAAGTCATGGAACAAGGAAACCTCCTTAGGCATAACTCTAATAACCTCCTTCATAATATTATAGAAACGTGGAAGACTCTACATTCACTGACTGTATTTACCCGAGCATTACAAAATATTAAACAGCATATTTAGCAAAACAAGAGCTTTCAGGTATTCTCTTTGGTAGGCAATTGTCAAGGGCAGAGCTGCACGTCGAGTTTGTATCTGTGTTGAAACCTCCACTGACTTAATTAGGGTAAAATGCATGAAGTGTAGTCATTATAATCTGCTTTGCAATGACACAAACATATAAAAGCCATGTTCATATGACAGGAGCGTCCAGATTTTGCATCCAAGCCTTTGACAACATTTGGGGGGGAGAAGAGGGAAGGAGGGGAGAAGGGAAAATCGTAAGAATTGCTCAGCTGGTATTTCTAAAACCCTTGGAAACAGCCACTAAGTCTTTCACTGCCTCCACCCTTCCCAGTAGTCTCATTATGGTAAGTAATGTTGCATTTATTTGAAAACTCAGGTTTTCATAAGTCTGGCTGTGCAGGGGAGCCAGCAGCACAAGCGGTGCTGAAGATCTCTGCTCCTAAATGCTGAACCCCAGAGCTCGTGCCCCTTCGGCTCCCAGCAGCATCTCTGTTTGCTTTCGGAAAGCGGCTTGAACTGCTGCCTTAAAGTAAAAGCATATCATGACAGATACTCTAATCACAATGTCTAAATATAATACAAGGGAAGACAATTTAAGAGAGCTCAGCTACACTTTTTAAAGCAACTGTCAGGAAACTGACTCTGTGGCTTGCTGCTTTAGAGTAAGATTAAATGAATCAGTCTCACCATTTGAATGCGTGGGAAGTCAGAGACAGCAAAGTGACAACTAAGGACGGTTTATTTATAATTGGGCCCTCCTTCTATAGCTGTTTGTGCACAAGGCCAGTGCACTAAGTACAAAAGTACCTGCCCTTTATGTAAAATTACTCACAAATGCTACGTGTAGGTCAGGTAGATGGCTATGCTTGTTTGGCTGATTACAAAGTTCCTGTAATTATTATTGAACTGTCTAGTGATGTTTGGGAAAAGAATACAGCTTATTATGCAGAAGCTTCAAAAGGCTCTGACGCCATGGTCCTTCAGCCAGGAGTTTTTCACAACAACAGCCTGAGCTGGGCATTGCTGCCAGGAGATGTCTGGAGGGATGGCATGGGGACTGGGGCACCACCGGTGCAGCAGCTTTGCAGTCAAGGCAGGTCTGTGAGGACTGATGGGTGACACTGAGGCAGCATCAGCGGATGCTTTACAAGCACAGACCTTGAATATCCCCACTCCTTGAACTAAAACACTTCTGACTTTAACCCAGATGTTTCCAAAACAAGACTTGCCACCGACAGTCAAGAGTGCTGTAGATGCAGATGCAATCACAAGCTTGGGAGAAATTCAGTAATTTATGGTACTGTCTGATTAATGAGCCCAAGAGGAGCAGCATTGCAAAGAGAAATGGGTTTGTCAAAGGTAAAAAGGTGGGTTTCTCTTTCTCTACTCACCTCAGGATGTGGCCCTCACCTTTTAATGTGTTGTTCTGAGTGAGTGAAAGGCAACAGCCACAAATCTGAGATAAAGCTACTGAGAGAAGTACCTGGGAATGGCTGAGTCCCTTGGAAAAAGTGCAGCATTGCTCTTTGCCCAGCCTCCAAGTGGAAAAGTCAATGGAATGAAGCTGACCTCAAGCTTTTATTCCTCCCCACTTTGGCAGGCTTTAGTCTATAGCATCAGCCTGCACCCCTAACTGGGAAATATTATTAAAATGACATTAAATATTAAGAGAGACAACACAGCATCTCTCACAGTGAGGGAGCTCCTGACACAGCAATCTTTTCCTAATAAACTGCCTTGACAAACAATTTACTTATGTTCTTATTTCAATTAGATGCACTACTCTGCAGCAGTAAGGGTGAGTGTGGCTCAGTGTTATTTTGAGAAGTAGTAAATATTTATTTGTCTCTCTCTGCATAGAAGTGGGTGGGCAGCAGGGTCGCTAGACAAGACCTCATGATCACAATTTTTAAAGCTGTGACAGTCACAGGCTGTGACCAATCAGCAAGGCACAATGCTTTTGTGTCAATCATTCACCAACAGCTTAGCTATTGGTACAGCATTAACAGTGATGGACACCATGGCCAGGTTTGGCTCTCATAGAGATCTGGGCTGGAAAAGGAGATAATATCCACTGCACAGCCAAATAAGCGTAAATACTTGAAGGATTTGCCACCCCTGGGCAGAAGGCTCCCGCCAAGCTCAGCGCTGTGTTGTGGCCGGCACTGCGTGTACCAAATGTACTCCTTGGCCACAGTACCCAAACACACAGAGTCCCCAGACACAGCCGTGGTCAGGTCATGGGCTCAGATCTCCAGGCTCCCAGCTGAGCAAGGGAGTGGTGCAAAGACAGGAGAAGGACTTCTGGAAGGTACTCGGAAATTTAAAGCAAAGGAAATCTCCATCTCTGCTTTCTTGGAAACTTTGCCTGCAATTTCAAATATTTTCTGTTGACAGCATGAAAGCTGTGGAAGTAAACACGTGTGCTTGTCTTTGAAACACTGCTGGTCTGATGGCCATTTTGGGAGGGGGGATAAAAATGTTTAACTTTAGAATAGCAGTTGCTTTCCAGAAAATCCCTTGAGGCTCTACACAGAGCACGGGTTGGAAGCCACGAGGTTTCTGTCAGCACATCCGTACTTATCCCTGAAGTATAGTATAGAAGATCAGCTCTGGCAAACTGCCACAGAAAGTTTTATTACTTTAAAGTCACTGAGTTTGTTTTATAAGGCCTGACCAAAATTTTACCTCAGTCTGTATAAATTTTTTCCCATATAATAAAACACCTCTCTTTGAAAAGGCTGTTTCAGAGGCTGAAGAGTAGAGGGAAATCCCTTCCCTTGTTGCTGAAGCCATGTCTGAGATGAAACATAGCTGTTCTTCACTGGAAAGGCTCCTTTAAGGTTCAGAGTGAAATGGAATAAATAAAGCTGAGTGGTGAGATGGGGTACATGAGTGGGCCAAGCAGGCATTGCCCAGTAGGAATTGGGCTTGTAAATCATCCTGTTAATAACTCCATAGAGTCTATAATGATAGGGGACCTCACCTAATGCCTCATCAAAAAGTCAACACACTTTGCAGCACTGAGCATCCCTCATACAATCCTCTACAGCACTTCATACAGTGAATCACTGTGTACAGCCTTGTATGTAAATTTTTATATGTGTTGCCCTTTTAATCTGAAATAGTTCCCTCCATTCTCCTTGACTGATTTAAAGGAATGGATTTTAAATGGGCATTAGATATAAAATTTCAGATCCAGAAGCAGAGAATTCAGAGTGCAAGATGGTTCTTCATGTGCATGTCCACATCCCTACAGAAATGATTTGAAGCCTGGAGAATGTGATTCAAGAGGCTGGGCCAAACTGTCCTCTGAGTGGCTGTATTTAGAGCTGCATATGTGTCCAAGGGCATCACAGCATCACCAGTACCAGGAGAGCCATACAGGTGATAGGATCTGAGGCTCTGCCCGTGGGGTCCTGCTGATGCCACTGGCCACCAAAAAGGTTGAGTTGATGCTGGCAGAGACTGTCCCTCCCGTGGAAATGGCAATTCCACTAAGGCAGAGAGTGTGAGTCAAAGTTTAGGTGATACACTGGTGGTTTCAACAAAGGAAGATAAGGAATTGCAAAGTGAAAACAGAGTAAAATTTAGAAAGAGATAACTTGAAAAATTTCCTGTTTAAAACGTTGAAAGAAATATTGAAAAACAAAAGAAGTATGGAAATAACTTTGTTTTCAGCAGGATATGAGAAGTACATTTAATCTTTATTGTGTAGAATGGGATATTTTTTTTTCCTTGCTCTAAGTGTATTTTTTAATACAGCTTTACCGGTGGAATAATTAACAAAGCCTGCATCACAAATGTGGTGCGCTCAGGAGCTAGGTACTGATGTGCCCTTTCCCACTGCAGCAGAGGTAGGAGGGTTTCTAGTGAGCTCAGGAAAGCAGGAGTCTCTCAGGAATTTCTCAGCATAGCAAATGCACCAGTAGGTGCTATTGGCGATTTTCACCAGAAGGATTTTCTTCAGTGAGTTTTTCTTCCTTCCAGCCAAGGACAAACCTCTGACACTAGCCCACATTATTGTTTGAAGACAGATTGAAATCTCATGATTCTGACATCGTTTTATTTTTAATTTCCACACTGCAAATGTCAGGGGAAAAAATACCCTAAAAATTATACTTCAGAAAAGACTATAATTACTTCCAATTAAATCATGGCCCTGGTTGTTTGAAAGACAACCACAGCTAGAATTTCATTATCTGATAAGCACTTTTTTTTCCTTATATTTCAAAGTTTCTTTTATTAATAATAAGAAGAAAAGGATCCAAGATCCTGCAACAATACCTGAGCCAACTGCAAAAGCTCGACGATGGGAAATTGTGTTTAACCCCTCAAATGGAGAGGCCACATCATTTTTAGGGCATTTATTTCAGCAATACTCCTGATGGGGAAGCAAGCTGAGAAATGTGATCAGATGTGGTGGTAGGCCTGGGTGAGGTGACCCAGATCCCTGCCTTCCCTGGGGCACTGATCAGGCTGTGCGCTTTCATTGCACCTTTCCTCCGTCCGTGGTACCTAAAGCGTTTTACAACATCTGTCCTGTTTCTCATTGCCACACTCCTGTCTATATCAGGGTACATCTGTTGAAGCCACCGAGGCTTTATCAGCATCGTCTGGTTCCATAGTGGGAATTAAGCCTCATCCCTCTGTATGCCTGCACTGTAAATCCATTTGTTACCCCCTGAAAGGGGCATTTACATCACATGAGCTGCATTGAGGAAGGCACTGATGTTAGACTGAGTAAAAATATCTGAATTCTTACACAGCCCCTCTTGCTGGTGCATGGGATAATTGTGCTGTAGGTTTTTGTGGTCTTGTTTTGAACTTCAGCTGTGACAGAGCCATCAGTCCCCAACCCTACTCAAGTATGCAGCACATTTTCCATATGTGTTCAAAGATAAGGGCCTTCCCTCAGAACCTTACAAAATAAGCAGTCATTGTCCCAACCCAGTATCCTGGCTGTTTTCTCATGTGCTTGGGAGTCTGTCTGTATCATTTGCCATGCAGAAGAGGTATGCATGGGATGAGGGAAGGGGCAGGGGGCTTCCACAAAACACCTGCCTGCAAAAAGGCTTGTGTGTGGAGGGACAGGCGACACTGACAGAAGTAGAGCCCAGCAACAGAGCAGCAGCAGGGTGTAAAGTCAGTTAACACTGTAGCACCTTTCCCTTAGCATCCAGCGAGTCGTAAGCCCAAGTATTCCAATCACTAGCAGTGACCCAAAATCCCTGTCACAAGGGACAGGATTTTCTCCAGGTGATGCCACAGAGGCAGCCCATAGCAAGTGTTTTCTAATGATGATCCTTGCAGGTCCCTTCCAACTCAAAATATTCTGTGATCAGCAGAGATGTAATGGACATACCATAGCAGGCTGCCTGGGCATCCACAACTTGCACACAGAACAGACATTCCTGCTGTCCATGTAAAAATCCTTCCCCAAATATTCCCCATCACAGTGGCTACTGTCTGAGCTGGTCTTATTAGGTGGAAAGAAATTAAAAATTGCAATTGACTCACCAGTAAAAATATGTGAGTGTACCCAGCAAATAATGTAGATTCCCTCAGCACTTACCTCATAATTTTGCTTTTAATTAAACTGTCCATTCCCTCACTGATTTACATTTAAAAAGAAAACAACTGTGTGTATTTCACTGGGAAACCTTCCCCTGGTGTTTAAAAAAAATATTTTGCTTTGCTTAATGTGAAAGATTTGGGGCCTGATCCTTGTTAACAACTCGCTGCCTTCCAGCTCTGCCATGAAGGCAAAGAGATATAAAAGGTTGTCACTGAAGGGGACATGCTCACACTGTGCACTAACAACCTTTCTCTTCTGCTTTTTCTTTGGGTTTTTTGGTTTGCTATGTTGTTGTTGTTTTTAACGTACCATACCGTTTTTCAGTAGTACAGTTTTAGGCTCAATCTTTCCAAAGAAACAAACGCAGTGGATGGACACTGAACCATGAAAGCTGGGAGCCACAAACCCCCCAGCTTTGGGGGAAAGAGGAAAAAATTGCATCTCAGCAGCAGACACCTCTGGTACTGCCCCTAGCATGTTCTGGGCTCAGCCAGGACTTGGTGGAGACATCAGAGAAGAGGAGATGATTTTTTTTTATTATTATTTTAAATCATCCATCTCTCCAGTTGAACGTAGTGTTTCTGGCTCTGAGAGACCAAAGGGCATCTTGTGTCCATTCACACAACACCCCTAAAATGGGAATCATGACCAAATACTATGTTTTAAAATACATCCGCCTTCCTTCTTAAACTTGACTCTCAAAATCTGTAGTAATTTCTAAGAGAAAAGCAAAACAAGACCAAACTCCCACTGTTTCCAGCAAGAAACAGTAACTCCTGCTGCCCCCACTGCAGTTAAGCATAGGCTCAGGTTGCCACCAGCAGGCCCCTGAGACACACCAGTGAAACACCACGTGTCTTTCTGACGAAGTAAGTTACATGTCAAGAGCACCAAGATTTGCATATGTGGAGCAGAAATGGAGCCCCCTTGAGTGCCAGCCCAGTGCTGCAAAAAGGCCACCGCTCCTTTCCCTGGCTTAGTGTCTGCCACCACCTTCCAGCAGCCACACTGGACATAGCTGGGGATGCTGCTGCCTTGGTGGCAAGTGATACTCCAGGACACAGATGAGCTTGCCATGTACTTGTACCCAGACTATGGCTGTGTTTATGGGAGACCCAAATGTGCAAATGGAGAAATTAAAAAATCTGAAGATGAGTCATTAAAAGGTGCTTCTCCCATCCGCTCACAAGTGAAGGGGACAAAGAGAAGTAGTAGTCTGTTGAGGTGAGAAAGTCTCCCAGGATTCAGAATTTCAGTGACACGCCCTGCAGTCTCAGGCACGCAGAGAGTGACCATGATGTCTCCAGCAGAACGGCCTTGCCCCAGGGCTGTTGCAGCTGCACTGCTGAGACAGCTATGTTCACACAACAGCTTTGGCCTTGGCTCAGGGGCCCAGATGACCAAGGGTGTAACATCCTTGCATGGATGCTCAGTTTCGGGGAGAATGGAAAGAAGGTTGTAGGCTCAGAACTGGGCCATCTCCAGAGTGCATCCCCATCTCTTCACAGCAGTGGGGAAGTTGTACCCCCCCTAGCTCCAATCACATGCCCTAAGTCCTCTCTGAAAGAGACACTCAGGGAGAGGCCCCTGTGCCAGCCAGGGAGCAAGGCTGTGCCCAGCTGGGCAAATCCCTGCTCCCTCTGCATGCCCACAAAACACCAGCTTCCTCTCTGCACCATGTTTTCACAGCCAGTCTGGGCGGAGGTCAGGACCTGTTGGGGCTGGATTTTGTTTACCAAATACGGCCTCATTTGGCAACAACATTTAAAAACATGTAAGATCAGAACAGTCCTTGTTGGTGAAAACATGCCCATTAATTTTCCTATCTTGGGACAAATTGTGGGTGGACGAGACTCTGTAATGTCCTTGGCGATACTGAACCTGAGAGGCATTCAGGGATTGTTGTCCTGGACTAGCCAAGTAGTCCACCAAGTTCAGCACCTTTTCTCTAAGACAAGCAGAATAACCCATGCTTTGAATCTAACAGCTTTAGCATTTGCCTAAGGATGTCACACGCAGGTTTGGATGTTCCTGTGTCCCCCTTTGTGCTCCACCTGCCAGCCACAGGGCCAGGGGGCACCACTTCCATGCCCAGGCCACACATGGTGAGTCCTGCAGACGTTTTTGATGACCCCTTCCTCCTTTTCTTCTGATAAGGAGTGAGTCTGGTTTATATTTTAAGCTCCTGTGTCATGCCAGCTTTGATGGACGTGAAGCTAACACAGACCCCACGGGCTATGGGCTAGCTCAGGGTGAAACAAATAGAGAAGAAACTATCAGTGCAGTCTCACACAGCAGAGACTGGTACATCTGCCCCCATTCTGCAGCTGAGGAGAGTGAGGGTGATGTGACTAACCTGGAGCCACACCGCAGCAGAATGCAATGCCAAGAAGTGAAGCTGGTTCCTGTAGCAGCCTGCTCCTCTAGTTTTGTCCTCTGCTGTTCTCCAACACTTCTCCACATCTCCTCTGTGTCTCTGAGACGGGACTCCATGGCTGCCACTCTGATCAAGGGCAGGGAGGCAGGCTGGGATCAGAAGCATCAGTAGCCTTGGAAAGCAGATAAGGTTCTCCATCATAAAGAAGAGAGCAGTGCAGAACTACAATGACCAGAAACACGTTTCAGTAAAATATGAGGCTTTCTACTCATGCCTAGAGTTGAACCCTGAGGGTCGCCATAGCTAAATAAAAGAGGGATAAGAAGCAAGTTCAAATACTGTGCCTGCTGTCATCCACATGCTTGCCCTCCACCTTTGGCCTGGACTTCCCCAGTGGTCCAGCTGGAGGCAGCTCCATTTCTTTCCAAGATTTAGTGATGGTTGGTCTCGGGATCACTCTCAAAATGAAGCAGGGATGAGACGGGAGCAGGTTTTGCTCCCTCTGCTGTACATACTTCACCACTGCCATCCCAGCCCACTTTTGAGCCCTCAATCACCTCCACCAGCCCTGCATGGCACTCTCCGACACATTTAACATGTATCCTCAGTTTCATGTTGCAAACAGGATGCTAATGGGGCATGAGACAGCTCTCCTGTAGTTTCAGGCATTTTTCAGTGGAGGGAGAAAAAGCATGCAAAACACTGAAGATACCTTGCAAATAGGATGGCCCACAGGAGCCTGGAGAATCACATCCTCCACAGTGCAGCCATGGCCATCCTGCTCCATCGGCTGGTCAGCATGGGTTGCTCCCTGGCCTGCTTTTATCTGCCAGCGTAGGCACCCGCAGCACCCCGAGGCACGGGCCAGGCGGGCTGGAGCTCTTGGCTCGCACTGAAATCCCCGAGTAAAAGTTACCTCTCGCCTCGTCCTCGAGACATCAGTGGGAGTAGCCGGGTGTTGAGCCCTGCTGCGGCCAAGTGCTGCGGTGGGAGAGGTCTGGGTGGCACCAGCAGCAGAGAGAGGCAGCGTTTTGGGGGATCAGCAGCAACAGCAGGCACAAAGGGGGTTATATCTTCACCGGTCCAGTCCCAGATTGCTCATCTGTAAGGAGCTCCAGGCAGGCAGATCCAGACGGCTGTTAATGCAGGATCACAGCCCGAGGTTTTGTTTCCACCTTTGCCAGAGGCTTTGCGTGAGTCTCAGCTTTCTTTGCCTGCGTGATGGGTACCTGGTGATTGACCTTCCTTTGTAAGGCTCCTGTCAGGTAAAGGGGGTTCCTGTGGCTTCACCTACAGCTTTCCTCTATGCACCGACAAAAATGATGCTCGTCGGGTTGGTGATCCTACAGCAGGAGCTCAACTGGAGAGACGGACGATTTAAAATAAAAAAAAACGGGGGAGGGGGAGAGGGAGGGGGAGAATAGGCTGTCAATCTCAGTTAGTAAACACTTCTTTGATGTGGTTCCTGTTTAAAAAAAAAAAAGAAACAAAACAAAAACACAACCTGACTCCTAAAAGCAACAACGTATGTTTATTTTAAATGCATTCGCTAAATATTTACACTGCAAGCAAGCTAAACGAAAAAAAAAAAAAGATAAATTGGAACTTTTGTCAGTGAACCAGATTGTGAAATGCCTTGAGGGAATAGAAGATTTATTTGGGGAGAGGGGGAGAGGTAGGAATTTTCCATGCTATTGTAAAACATGAGCACAAATTATATGATCCCCACAGCCAGTGAGTTGCAAAGCTTCAATCAGCTGCCTTTTTATTTTTTTTCCTTTCCTCTCTTTTCTATAAAGAGGAGGGGGGGAAGACAGAAGTGTTTCACCAACTTCTGTTGACTGTTCCTTTTTTCTCCTGATTGAAATGTGTTGTTAAACAAGATCCCACATAATCTCAGCAGAGGGTTTCTCTCGCTCGCTCCCGCTCCTTCTGGGAAGCCGCGATCGGTGCCATCGGCGCTTGATTATTTGCAAACTCCCTTCGCCGCTTTTTTTTTTTTTTCCTCCTTTTTTTTTCCTCCTCTCCGTCTCGGTCTCCGTCTCCCTCTCTCTCCCTCCGTCTCTCTCTCCCTTTCTCTCACCCCCAGTGCAACTTTTGCAGGCGCCCCGGCACACGCAGCCATGCCGCGCTGAGAGCGGGGGCACCGCGCCAGCCCCCCTCCTTCCCTCCCTCCCTCTCTCCTTTCCTCCCT
>VZTJ01005675.1:246759-379561 GCA_013397795.1 Orthonyx spaldingii | reverse complement strand
CGGCGGCGCCCAGCGGGTCCGCGGCAGCCGGGGCGGAGGGGCCGCGGGGCCTGCTGCCAGCCCGGCCGCGCTCCCCTTCCCGGCGCGCCGCAGTGGGCGAGCGCCGGCACGGCCGCCTCCCCGGAGCCGGGCAGGGCAGCGGAGGGGAGGGGAGAGGACAGGAGAAGAGGCCTCGGCCACTGCCGGGGCGAGCAGGGCGCCGGTTTCTTCCTGGGGAGGGGGCGGCGGTGCCGCACCGGAGCGTGCGGTGGAAGTTTAGCGGTTCCTCAGAGCATCCTAACTTCAGCGGCGCCCCTGCTTCTGCCTGACTGGAAAGAGAGAGCAGATGGGGAAAAATACCCTGAAAGTGACCCGTAGAAACAAATTAGCCGCAGCAGATACGGAAGGGTCTGCGGCCAGGCTCTGCAGCCAGGCTCTGCAGCATGCCTTAAGCCTTAAAGTAGGTGAATATCCCAAATGGCAGGAGCCGGAGATAGCGTAAAGGGTGATAGGAATTGTATTATCTGTGTTGTGTTGCGGTATGCTTTGCGGGTTAAATTGCCTCTGAATGGCTTCGAGGGAGGTGGAGGAGGGGTTAATGATTGTTTTTCGCCTCCTAGTTGCCATGAGAGGTCTTTAGAATTCCCTGCAATATCGCAGTGCATAGATAAAAACTTACTTATCGCAGGGGATGCAATTTCCTCCTTGCAAGGAGGCGAGGACTGCCATCCTCCCCTGCGAGCCTCACGTTATGTGCCTAAGCAGTTCGGTCTGTAGCCCTCCTCTAGAGCATCAGGTACAGTCAGGACGCTGAGGAGAGCTCAGGAGCCGAGGGCTCGGATCAGCACTGCGACGGGCAGGCACTGCTCTGCTCCTGCCCTTGACCGAGCAGTCTAGGCTGGCACACATGCACGCCCACCGCCACCACCGCAAGGCAGGCGAGAGTAGGTGAAACTGTATCCCCACCGTACCGATTTCAGAACATAGGCTCTTTGACAGAAAAAGCACCCTGGGAAGAAATGTGACACCTCAAAGGCCTTATGAAGTGGTTCCAGTAGAAATTTAAGTGAGTGATAACACAGAGCACACGCAGAAAGTCACCCACCATTCTTGACGTGCAGGTGAGGGTGGTGTGTGCTTGTGCAGAACGGCTGGCGTAAATACCAGTTCTGGGAAGCAGAATGGTGCCTCACCTGATATTAATAGGCGAGGCATGATAAATAAGTGAATATCTGGTGTGAAATCCTCTCCCACACACACTGTGCCAGGAGAATTTTCCCATTTGTTTTAAAGAATTTGGAGTTTTTGTTCTTGTCTTCTCCTCTCCTGGGTCTTTTTCATCCTTTCTTTTTTTTTTTTTTTTTTGCTGGGTGGTGGAGAGCTGAGCAGTAAAATGAAGGACATAGAAATATAACAAGTGAAACAAAACAGAAGTAACACTGCTGTGCAATGTTTGACCTGGTTTTTAGTTTCGTTTGTGAGCTGTACAAGGAAATGAGTTGAGTTTCAAAGCAGACCTCATCAAGTGTAATCCTGCGTGGCCTCTGCTCCAGAGTTGGGGCAAACTACTGGCTGCCATGCCACTGAGCACCAGAGATGTGGCTTCATCAGGAGTGGCTGTATTGGTTTCAGAGGAGGTGAATGGCTTGAACCAGGCAAGAATCTGGTTCTCTGGACCCTTCTCTAGGCGGTGTTACCCTTGCTGTGCAAAAACATCACCTGTGCACTCACCTTGTGACATTTCCTACTGTGTAGAGAATAGAACCAACCTCTATGGACCAGGGGAGACCACATTTTAAGAGGGGGTCTGCTAGACATCACAGACTGTGGGTAGATTTTTGCCTAGGACAGACATCTACAGCGATTTCCTTGGCGTCTCGTACCTGGCATCCTTGACAATTGCGTAAAGAGAGGTATTTATATGTATTAACCTTTATTTTCTAAACAGTGATTACCTCTGTTTTGGTTTTGTTCCTCTGTGCTTTGCTTCTTTCTTATTCTTGACAACTTTGTTGCAATTCAGGGTGTATTTTTAGCAGCCGCATCAGTAGTTTTCTATGTGGGTGGCTTATGGAATTAATCTGGGTAATATTTGTAAATTGCACCTCACCACCGGTGCGGCTGCTAGAGCTCAGCACAGGCAGGGACCTGCCTGCACACTATCCTTGTCACACACAGGGCTGGGAAAGCCGGAAAATCTGACCCTGTACTCATTGTGGCTCAGATCCCATTTAATTCTAGAAACAGGCCAGCCCTGCTGGGTTTTGAATGCATCCTCAAATCTCGTTAAAGCACACAAAACTTGCTCATCAGGGATGTGGCCCCAGTGAGGCAGAGTAAAGGTCTTTACCCCAAAGTTCATACAGGGAGATGATAACTCAGAGACGCTTCCTGTTTATGAAATAATAACCAGAACTTAAGCTATGTCAATGCTGGGACCAAAAGCCTAAGTTTTTATTTGCTCAGGATATGGCTATAGCCAGGATAACAGGAAGCCCCCTCCAGTTAAAATTATTGTTCTTATCATGCTGCTGTGTCTAGTGATTAAACAAGTTTGCGATGTAATGGGTGAAAAATGCTGTTTTATTTTCAGAAGGGGAAAGAGCATTGCTGGGACCAGGGGCTGGGGTGAGCAGACAAAGAGGCAAGCTCAGTTACACACCTCAGTCATCAGCGCTTGAACTCTGTGCAGTACATTCCACTTTGTGGCTGTAACAGGTGGGGAAGACCCAGTTGGCTTCAACTGGACACCTTGGCTAGCCTGGAAAATGAAATAATTTTTATATTTCCATCACTAGGTTTCCCCGTTTGCTTAGCGGTTGTTATTTACTGCCCAGTTTTACATGGTGCTTTGAGACCACTGGATGTGGTTTCATCCAGACTGGGTAAGAGTTGCCTGTGCACATTGTTCTATGTAGGTTCTTCTACTGATGGGGAACAGCTTAGAAACCTCCTTGATTCCTGTGAAGCTTTTGAACTTAGCTCAGCCTTGGGAAGCTAGATGTGTACTTGGAGGTAGATAATGGACTTGGGTGGCTGAATGAATAAGGCCCAATTTCAGCCACATCACAGCAGTGGTGCGTAAAAGTGCGTGAATATTTGGTCAGGAGGAAAGTTGGGAATTCAAATCATGACAGGATTGGTGACCTGGGCCTGGAGGTAAATCCCTGTCCTGATTGTGGGCCTCACCAAGTGGGTCCCAGGTGATGGTGTTAGAACAGTCCTGCCAGATGGCGAGGTCAAGGGAAGTGTGGTCACCTTTTGCTCGGACCAGGCTGAGACACCAGTATGAGGCAGATGAGATAGCTTCTCCTAGCTGCAGGACTCAAGGCAACTGTGATAGTGCTGCCTCTGGGTGAGACCCCTGACGAGAGCTTGCAGAGGCATTCAGTGGTGGGCTTACAGCTATTATGGTGTCCCCATCCCTGTGCCTGTAGCGAACGGGTAGGCTGAGACTGGTTTGTTGGGGTTTTTTTTAAGGTTCCATCCTTTTCCTCTCTTATCCCAATTTAGGAATATATTTTCGGGTCTGTGCCTAAATTTAAGCTCACAGACAGTGCTGCTGACTTCATTAGGATTGTTTATGTCTTTAAAGCTGGCCACACGCTGAAGTACCTTTCTGACTCATGGCCTCTATAGCTTAATCACTCCATTTATAAAATGAGGTTGTTTCCTCACCCTTACTAGGAAATCTTTGCCCTCTGAGTGTGAAATATTATTTATAGGTCTTTCTCTTACTTTTGGAAGGATAACTGCTGGATAATAAGAAGTAAGAATTAACCACTATTTAGAGAAAAGGTTGTTTCTTCAGCTGTTTACATACCGTAATGTGGACCAAGGTGTTTAACTGGAACACTTCTCTTTTGAAACTATTCCCCCTAGCAGTACAGAATTCATCTTTTCTTTTGAAAATAAACCCAGACAATAATTTCACTTCAGATAGGACATTTAGCAATTTCTCTGTTTGTCATGCAGGAGGAATAGAGACATATTACTGCTACCCCTCATTTACAGCACAGAGCGCCCCTGAATACTCCCTCCTTTGGCCACATCAGCAAACTGAGGTCCATCCTCAGGAAAGCACAAGTGCCTGTATTTTGAGACAGCTCCTGAATTCAGGGAGCCTTCAGAATTGGGTAATTTTGATGGCAAAAATGCTTTTACTAAGACTTACCCATGCACCTGAGTGGAGGAGCAGCCTCTGTCTCCATAGGATGACAAAGGCATCGTGACATCTCAAAATACCTGGGAAAATCCAGAGTCAGGACTAAGTTAAAAAGCTGTCTGTGCCATTAGGATTTATTTATTGAATGGAGTAACAATTAGCTGTAACAGTGTGTATTTATACAATGCTGTATATGTTCAAGGTGCTATACAAAGAGTGGCTGGCTGATCAGGCCACTGACAGACTGATGCCAAGGAACAGAGTCTTTTGCTTACTCACAGGACATGTACAGAATAGCCAGAGGAAGGGAAGCATCTTGAAGATGTGAACCCCTTGAGCTGCTCCTGAGCTCAACTGTGATACAGATTGGCAACAGTGTCACTGAAACCCAGGGGGCTACACCAGGAGTAGCATGGTCTGCAGGTGATGAGCATTAGCTTGTCTGTGTCATGTTCTGGAGTGAGAGGGAGTTTTATGCTGGATGAAGGATGCCACAGTTTGCTCCCTTGGTTTTCTTCAGTGTTGCCACTGAATGGGACATGTGTTTGGAGAAGCTGAAGCTCACTCTATGTACAAGTCGTCCTCTGTCCTGCTCACCTTCCAGGCCTGTGCTGACATCTGTCTCTGGAAGGACAAAATAAGAGCAGTCACATGCAGCTCCTACCCTGAAAAGTGGGAAAGGTCATCCACAAGGCAGTGGTATTTGCCAGAGATACTTGGGAAACTGCGAAGGGCAGCTGCCTTTCCTGTTCTTTATAGATTTTAATCTGTAAATGTACTAGGAAGACCTGTAACAATGGTGTTACCTATCAGAACCCTGCAGACTAACATCTCCTTTGGTCCTAAAGGCTGACAGGTTGGGCTGTGGGCTGTGCTGAAATGCCAAAGAAACTTACCTCTCACCAAAATCATTTAAATTATAGGAAATGGCAAAGGAAAGATTTTAAAAAGTATTTCAAAGCAGGATATCAAATGCCTGTCCAGCAAGTTCTCTAACAGGCTTGTCCGGCATGTTCCCCATGTATGGACGGTCCACAGCATGCCCAGGCTGTCATCGTTGCCCTTTGCTTTGTCACTGAAAAGATTTTACCTCTTCTGTAACTCCTCTCTGCTTTACTTGCTCTGATTCATTGTCCTTTTTGCAGTGGGTGTAGGAAAACTATGACTTTGTCATGTCTCTGCTTTGTTTTCCTTAGGCTAAATCATATCTCGAGCACATTCTTCAGCTCTTTCTCTTGTATCTTTTCACCTTCAGCTCTGACCATCCTGCTGGTTCTCTGTGCTCCCTTCAGCCAGTCCATCTCTCTCTTGAATGGCACTGCTAGAGCACAGTGCTGTACGTTGGGTCCTGTGCTGGCCAAGGAGAGCAGAAGTATTCCTTCATGGCTGTTACAGGCAGCACTCCTGTTTGGTTTAACTTCTTCACCGTAACATTGTTCATCTGTATGTAGCTTGTGATGGGCCTTGGCTCCCAGATCCTGTCGAAGAAGTCTGATGCCTCATGAGCCATTTTCTATCCTGTATGTGTGGAGGTAGACTTTCCTACCTAAAGGTGATTTTTGTAGGTGTCCCATTTGAATGTTGTCCTGTACCCAGTAATTTGTTGTGATTGTTTTGAATTCTTATCTAATTTCCCTGATTTTGCAATCCTGCTTAGTGTCACCTGCCAATTTAAAAAGCACAATCTCTGTTTCTTCACCGAGATCAGCTTTATTGTCTATTCTGCAGTCCCAAATATAAAGTACAGACGAGAAGAAATGGTTTCATTAAAAGTAGAAACAGAGCCTTGCCCACAAAATATAAAAGAAACTGGCAAATACACAAAACACTTGGCATTGTTTTCACACCTTCTATTCTTTTACTCTCCTTTGGTGCTTTTGAGGTGTTCTTAATAACAGTTGTATTTGCTGTGCCAAACAAAAGCAGAACCTTGCTGTACTAGGCATGACATTGACGTGAAGGGGTAGATACTTCCCACCCCAAAGGACTTGCATTTCATGTAGATGCAGGCATGGGAGGGTGCATCATACAAATTGTCGGGGTACTTTTGGGTGAGGAAATCAAAATGTGTGGGTTTTCCGCAACATTTGTGACAGAGGTTCCTCTGGGAAAGGAAAGGGTGGGCTGAAGATTGAGAAGGAGTAAGTCAGTAGGTCAGGAACAAGAGAGAAGAGGATGAGAGAGGCAGGTGGGGAACAAAGATGTGGGCAAGTGATTGTAACAGAAGAGAGGGAGATGATCCCTGAGAACTTCAGGAGCTGAGGCTGTCACAGCCAAGGACGTCAGGAACAGAAAATTGAGTGAAATGCTGAAGATCCCACCTTGGACTGTTTTTGCAGTTGCACTTACTGACTTCAGTCTCTCTCACTCTCTTCAGACTTCAGTCTCTCTCTGGTTGTTTTTCCCTGCAGTTGTCTCTAACATCTTTGGAAGGGAAGGTGAGCGGGCACAGGAGACACTACCAATATCCCAATGCTCACAGGCAGAACAGAGAGTCTGTCTGGGGATTCCCCGTCTGGAGCTGACACCAGAGGCAAAACTGATACTGTGGCATTCCTTTAAAATCTCTGATCCTGCTCACCATGCTCAGGAAATTCTGATGGGACAGAGATTATCTGAAACACCAGCACTTTTCATTGATCTGAGATCCTTGTGGTTTCCTCCTTCACTGCCATTGCTCTTCCATGACAATGGTGTCTACACAGGACAAATTTGATGTGCCATCCTCCCTCCTCCTCCGCATCAGGCAAATTCATGTTGAATTTTCCCTCAGCCTGCACATGATGTCCTTAAGGACATATGTGATTGCCCCACCCTCTCTGTCATCATGTCTGCTCTACTCTCACCATTAGTCAGGGTGGCCAAAAAAGGTACAAGCAAGGAGGCCCAGTCGTCAGCACCTGAGCTCATGGGTGAGAACCAGGTGTGCATCATCCCACACATGGACGTGCATGGCCTGAAGGCTGTGCACATCTCAAGGATGTGAGGTTCAGTCTACTGTTCTCTCTAGTAGCAGGGCAGGTGTGTCAGTGTGTTTGGCAGTGAGTCTGTGAGGTTATAGTCTTTCTCTTGGATGAAGAGAGCAAGAAAAGCTCTTTTTTTGCTTATAGTTTGGGGTCACGGTGTTTATTTGCTACTGGATGTGATCCAGTGGATTCAGTGTGTCTTTGCACAGAGAGGAAACAGCAGAGAGGAAACAGTCTAGGAGGTTCCTGGAGTGTGTGGAAGATAACTTCCTGACACAGCTGGTGAGTGAGCCAGCAAAGAAAGGCACCCTGCTGAATGTGTTTTATGCAAACAGAGAAGGACTTATGGATGGTGTGGTGTTTGGAGGCTGTTTTGGGTGCAGCGATCGGTTTTCAATTCTCAAGAAGTAAGGAGAGGGCTCAGCAGAAATGTTACCTTGGACTTCTGAACAGGGCAGACTCTGGCCTGTTTAGGAGACAGATTGATAGAGTCCCTTGGGACAGTCCTGAAGGACTGAGGAGTCTGGGAAGGCTGGGCATTCTCCAAGAAATAAATATTAAAGGCACAGGAGCACTACAAGAAGGACATTGAAGTGCTGGTGCATGTCCAGAGAAGGACAACAAAGTTGCTGGATAATCTAGTGCACAAGACTTAGGAGGAGCAGCTGAAGGAGCTGGGTTTGTTTAGCATGGAGAAAAGGAGGCTCAGGGGAGGCCTTATCTTCCTCTTCAACCACCTGAAAGGAGGTTGTAGTGAGGTGGGGGTCAGCCTCTTTTTGCAGGTAACAAGTGACAGGACAAGAGGAAACGCCTCAAGTTGTACCAGGAAAAGGACAGATTGGATGTTATGAACGTAATTTCCTTACGGAAAGGGTTGTCAAGCACTGGAACAGGCTGCCCAGGGAAGTGGTGGAGTCCCCATCTCTGGAGGTATTTAAAAGATGTATAGACGTGGTGCTACAGGACACGGTTAGTTGTGCACTTGGCAGTGTTTGGTTAACAGCTGGTCTCATTGATCTTAGAGGTCATTTTCAACCTCAGGGATTTTATGGTTCTGTTTACTTTTGCTTGAAGACATGAGGGTTTTTTCTAGTTTCAGGTCGTAAAGGCATACACAGGATGGTGGATAGCCAGCAAGTTCCCTAACTGTTAGCTGCATTGATGGGGTATTACACTTCTGGAGGGAATGTTACAGCAGATGATGGAGTGGCTTGGTGGAGACTTGGATTCTAGCAGCAAGACTCAGAAAATATCCAGTCCCAGAAAACTTGCTGAACATTTCAAAGAAAGTTTGTTTTTTTCAGGAAGGTCCTTTTGCTTTCCCAGAATATTTTTACTTGTAGGCAAAATTTGTAAGCATTCTTATTTTTAAAGTGCGGTTTATATTCTGCTCTTGTCTGCAACAACTCTAGCACCGTTGATGTATTTATCTTTTCCCTGTTAACACTTGCCATTCCTGGAACATGTCCTGCTCAGCAGCTGTTTGTAGGTGGGGTTTTTTTTTTCCTCTCCCATCATCTTGTACCTTTCCTTCCTGTTCAAGGCATCCATAAACCTCTTGTAGTGACATCATAGCTGTTTCCATAGCAACAGATTATGATACTAGAACAGAGGATAATATCAAACAGGAGGAGGAAGAGATAAATTATGGTGTTTGTGTGCGTGTGTCTGAGGGCTTGATTATATTCCTACATCTCTTCTGAGGATGTTGTCTGCCTAGCTTCTCCTCTGTTTATCTTATATGCCTTTTAAAGGTTAGGAAAATGTGAAGGAAAGAAGAGATCTGGAGGTCAGAAAAATACAGACGCATATTTTTGATGATCTCTGTGTAAACCTAGTAGGTTGAGATTTATTTTTTAATCTCTAGTAGCTCTCCTGTGTCTCCTGAGAGTAGTCTAGAGAAAACTTAGAGGCACAGCAATCCCCTGGTATGGCTTCGGTTTTACTTTAATTACCAATTATTTGTAGCCACTAGCAGCTGGAATCTGAAGTAAGGGATTTCTGTGCTGCAGATTTTCCAGAAGATGGACAACTGTGGCATTGCCCCAGAGAACACACAACCTGTATTTAAGAAGGGATGTGGCTCAAATCAGCCAGAGGTGGCATGGGGAGAGGGAGAAGTACCCAGGAGGATATTAGGGGGACTGTGATCTCTGGACTGCTTCAGCCTGCCCAGAGAGTGCTCTGAGCCTCATCCCAGGGTGAGCTTTTCACAGTGGTGTTTGTGGAAGAGCTGTGCCAGGAGTGGGTTGTGGGCTGGTTTTTTTGCCTTCTGCATGGTTCTTCCATGATTTTGGGTTATCCCTCTGTCAGGAGCTGGCAGCAGCAGGATTGTAGAAGGGTGAGTGCCCATATTACTCCATATGTACATTGGTAGGAAGGCTATCTGTTTGCTTAAAGCAAAAGGCTGGAGGAGAAGTATGTCCAGCTGAAGTGCATGGCGTTTGATTTTCTCCTAGGCAGCATTTAGTGTTGACAAATTCCACATAGTTTGGCAAGGCTTTTCAGCAGGTCTCTGCTTTACCTCCAAATAGTGGTAGTTTCCAGCCATCTTTGCTACTTTCCTATTTAGATGTTTGACTTCAAAAGCTGGAGAAAAATTTCCAAGAAAACCGTGTTTGACATCCTCATAGCTCTATCTGTGTGTCTGTGTGTGTGCAACCTTTAATCTTCCTCTTGTGACAGAATTTCTGGGGAGTTAAATAGCCATTACTAGTCTTTGAAATACCCTAAGTAGAGTTGTCTCTAACTTGGAAATCTCTGGTGATGCACTCAAGCACCTTAACATTGACAAACAGAATTGATCCCATGTTGAGGCACTGTGGAGGCCCAGGAAGGAGTGAAGTGGAGGGATCTGAGCACAGCAGTGCCAGATAATCGAGCTTAGTGTTGCCAGGATGGAGAGAAGGTGGCATATCAGACAAATTGCCTGAGTCACTCACACTCTGCAAGGCCGTCAGGAGTCAGAGGTGTACAGAAGACGTGTGAGCACACAACACCTTGACAGGAATTAATAGTTAGGTCACCTTAATGGAAGCTTATTGGGAGCCAGTAGAGAGCGCAGAGGACTGGTTGGGTGTGCTTCCCCTGCAAGCACCCGCACAGCACACCGGGCCCATCTTCAGAGCAGGCTGACAGCACTGTCCTGTGGGGAACACGCTGCCACAATCAGGCCTCAGGGTGATGGAGGCTAGGGAAGCGGGAACAAGGTCCTTTGTGGAGAGAAGGGAGATCACAACCTTTTCTCTGAAACCAAATTAAAACAAAAGGACAACTCTTGGCTACAGCCAGTTTGTAAACAGCACGGAGAAACCCAAGACCTCGTAAATCCTCCAGGGCATGTGTCTACAAAGAAATTGGGGATCACATTTATTCATGAGTACAATAAAAAATTTCTTCGTCTCTTCTAGCACTATCAGTGACACCACCATAAACCTGTCTTCCCACCTAACGCCCGCTCTGCATTCTTTCAGCAGCAGAATATGTGTGTATTTAGCGTGTGAAGATAAGAAACAGGTTGCACTCCCCATTTTGAAATAGTTGCACCACCTGAGAAGGACATGTGAGACCCACACACAAGCATATCCCATTGATGGTGACAGTACTTCTCTTGCAGTGTCATTTTCCTGTTGCTTATCTGAGGCTGTGAGCACCTGTGTAATGAAAGTGCACCTTGCAAAAGTCTGTGCTGCCTGGAAGCACGTGCGAGTCAGAAGGGACAGCAGGTGCTGTGATTGAACAGTGTATGTGAGAGCACAGGTGGAAGAATATCTGTGTGTATGTGTGTGTATATGTGGGATTCCTTCCATATTTGTAGGCATGTGTAGGAGTGTACACATGTGTTTGGTGTGGCTTCATTCCCTTTATCCGTGGAAGACAGTATGGGCCTGATTCTCCCTAGAGCTGTTACACCATTTTGCCAACAAATTGTATTTGTAGCAGGGCTCTTTTCCACTGCAGTGAATGAAGATGGGAGATTTATTATAAATATAAATTAGGCTTTGTGTGTGTTTGTGAGCTGTCGCAGCCTGTACAGGAGGAAATATAAACAAGGTGAATGCAGGGTGTTTATGTGGAGCGATGCTGTGACAGTGTGTGTGTTGGCAGGAGCGGTGTCTGCAGTCTCTGCATAAGGGCTTGTGTTGCCAGTGTGAGTGTGGAAGACTGTAAATCACAGTGTGTTCAGGAGGGGACACTGCCACTCTGCCTTTAAAAGGCAGGAAGAGATTTTTTTGAAGCAGTGTGACTTTTCAGGCTGAACAAAAGGGTTACTAGAAATGCAAGCTTGAGAAAAATGTCATCCAAGACATTTTGACGGAGAGTGATCTGTAATCCACGTCCACCAGCTTGTCTCTATCCTGATCCAGAACAGCTGCATGGCAGGCATCTTTTATGCATCTTCTCCCAGTGCCAAGTTTTGGTGGCCCAACTGGACCAGTTCTTGGATATGTCTTCAGCTCTGCTGATGTGTCTCAGGTCTATCTCTTTATCTGCAGTTATTTGAGACTTTACTTGGTGGTGTGATGTATCTGGGGTCTGTATGCAAATACAGTATTCCCTGGGGAATCTGTATCCCTTCAGATGTGTTTACTGTGTCATTCACAATGTATCTAATGTATTGGGACTACCTCAATAAGGTAGCTGTATCTTTTCCAGTATCTCTGCCGGTGGGCACCTGAATCCCGGCTTTGTTCATGCTCAGCTGTGAACTTGAGACTGTGGAGTTCCCCTCTTTAGGACTAGGCTTGGCTTAAAAGTTATTTCGTGTTCCTCTAAAATCACTGCTGTTTCCCAGAGGAGCACTTGAGTCATTACCAATCCTTGCATTTCCTCT
The DNA here is from genome assembly GCA_013397795.1 of Orthonyx spaldingii. NCBI lineage: Eukaryota > Metazoa > Chordata > Aves > Passeriformes > Orthonychidae > Orthonyx > Orthonyx spaldingii. The sequence goes on along the minus strand of VZTJ01005675.1, from coordinate 367,617 downwards.
CAGCCAGGAAGGGTTGAAGGAGTTTCAGGAAGAGGATGCTTTACAAGGAGATGTCTGCTTTCCCTTGCCATGCCCTGTTGCAAACAGACACTGAAACTCCTGCCAAAAAGCTGCTGCCTGTAGAAAATAAAGTGCAAGGGAAAAAGAAGATAGGATGTGAGTGAATGGCAGGAGAGGGCATGATTTCAAGTGGCGATGCCTGATGCTTTTGATGCCGTGTACAATAAAGCAGATGCTTATGGCAGCACTGGTGGTGAGCTAGAAAGTGTGTTTCCTAGCCACAGTTGTTTACATGGCATCAGTGGAGCAAGTTGCAGGTCATAGTTTTTAATTTGGGTTTTGTTGTGGTTGGTACTCCTGTCCTTCTTGCCTTCTTGTTATTGCAGGGCTTGAGAAGGGGATGGGGCTTTTATTCTCCTGGTGTGTTTTGTGTCCTTTCTCCTGTTCATGGCAGCTTCTTGCCCTGTGCCGCCCCCTCCCCAGCCCAGCCCTGTCATGTTCAGCTGTACTTGCTGGAAGGTGACCAGCCCACCTGAGGTGTTCATGGCCGAGGACGCAGCGTGCCACGTATCGAGAACATGCTGACTTCACATGGGAACTGAATGCTGCGTGTCAGACATCCCAACCCATGGCCTGGAAGGATGGGCTCTCGGTGGTCGTCCTGGGGCTCAGGGTGAGCCATGGGGGGCCAGCGGGGATGTAGGGGAAGAAGAGCAGAGGCTTAATCACAGGGGTAAACCACTCCATGGTTACCATGAAATGCTTTCTGAAAAGATGGATGTTAGGAGTTATTTGGCTAACTGAGGCAAGGGAAGCGGGAGCCTGTCCTGGTGATCTCAGCCCTCCTGTCTTGCCCTCCAGGGATGTGGGAATGGCTGCAGGGATCAGGGCTGCTCCCCATCCCCTGCTCAGGGTATCTGGGTGGATGGACTGTCTGCCAGGCTGCCTGCAGGGCACTCATCCCCTTTTCTCTTGGAGGTGGCAACCCAGCAGCACATGAGAGCTGTGAAATCCAAGCCTGTGTTGGGCCAGGCTGCACTTAAGCCCCGTGTAAGCCCTAATTTGAAGGCTTAAAGGGAGCTGAAGTGTGACACTGAGTGCTGTGTCTCAGCTTCACCCTTCCTGAGATGTAACAGCTTGTCAGGAGGGGTACCAAGGGGCAGGATAGCCTCTGCCTTCCCAGGTGGGCCAGGAACCTTCAGATGAACTTCTTGGTTCCAAAAGAAGTGTTGGATTTGATTGGGTTTTAAACTGTAAATGTGATAAATCATGACTGGCAGTTCTGACCTCTGTGGCGTGCACTATATGCCCAAAGAAGCTGTTGCAGTAACAGGCCTGTTCAAGCAGTCCAGCAGGTCTCCATATGTCTAGGTATGTTCATCCCTAAAGTTCTGCCCCTGATAACTGCTTTTCATCACCCAAGCCTGGTCACTGCTTCTCTTTGCAGGCTGGTAGCAGGTAACAGCACCCCTGTGCCGGGCTCCTAACAGCCCTATAGCCATTGTGGTGGGCCTCTGTCACAGGAGCCCCCACTTCCCTCTCATGCTTGTGTCCCGTTCTCCCCATGCTTGCTGCTTGCAAAGGAACCCCTTCCATCTGGTGCTGCCTGGGGGGATGCGTGGCTTTCCACACTGCTGGAGTGGGTGAGCTGCTCAGCACGAGGTTAGTCACAGCAGGCTGATGAGGCTCACCATTTCTTCCTTTTCGATCTGCTCCTGTGGTCCTTGTTTATTTATTTGTGCCAACTGTTGCTTTCACTTAGGGTCACTTCAGCAAGGTATGTCTTCATTTATTTCAGTGCCCAGTCACTGCTCAAAGCACAGCCATAGTTTTAAGAAAACCCCAGAGTGTGCAGTGCTGCACATGGGCTTGGGAGGGGGATCTTGACAAAGGGCATATCTGTGTCCAGATAGCTTCTGAAGGTGGCCCCCAGCATCATGCCTGCTGTATTGCTGGGAAGCACAAATGTGCATCTGTGTGTCCATACAGACCTGTGTCTGCAGATGTCCCTGGGAGTGTCCTGTGACACCGTGTCCACTACCCTCTTCCAGCCAGGGCTGTGGGACTTTGGCCAGCACACCAGAGAAAATATCACTGGTGTTTTTCAAGCTTTACAAGAAAACAGATTGTTTTCAAGTCAAAGCTAAGACTGTAGCACTTGCTGGAGGCTGGAAGGTAACTGTAAATCCTGGGTCTCATTTGCACAAACACATTTGGTTCCAATCCTTAAGGGCATTTTCCCTTCCTCTGCTTATGCCTTCGTTTCAGAAACATGTAAATTTTGTTTGGATTTGTTTATTTCAAAACACTGCAAAATGTGGGAGGGGGGCTTTTAAATTACATTTGGCACAGAAGGGATAAGGAGTATTCTGGGTGCTCCACCAGGTAGGAATCTGTGGATTGTTGTCATTTAGGCTCTGTCACTGGAAAACACTGAAGAGACTGGATACACCAGGAAGTAGCAATGATATTTGCAGTCTCTTACTTGTAAGTCTGCTGCTCAGATCAGACCTCTCGGCTTTCTTCTGGCCCAGCATATGAGACCCCACACAGTGGGTCTTGTTTCAGGTGTGAACCTTATGTGCGGGGTCACTTGATGGATAAATGTCTGTCATGTGAAGGGGTACAGGCTCTGTCGCAAGCTCACAGGGCTGGGGAGGTGATGCTGGCCAGTTAGGCTCCTTCCAGGACAGAGACCTGCAAGATGCCCCTGCTGCTCGGGAATGGCTGTCCCTTTTGTGTCAAGGTCCACGGAGCAAAGAAAAGGGGCTTGATTTATGCCCTGAAGATGTGGGAGGTACAGATCTACCCAAGAGCTCAGAAGGAGGCAGCATGGCAGTGATTGCTGGGTTCACTGGGGTCACCAGTGATGGCACATTTATACTGCTGAAGGCTTTACCCCCTAGCAAAGGCTTTGTTCTGCCTGCTTCCCAGGCCCCAGAATTGTTTAAAAGAGCAGCAAACCAGCTAAGACAGCCTGCAAGGCGAGAATGAGGCTGGGCTAGCCTGCTGTGGCTCCCTTTGGGGAAGCAGTAGGACCAGGCAAGGGTGTGTGGTGGGAGCTCCACACTGGCCTGGGTCATGCAGTGTGCACTTCGTGCTCTGTTTCCAGAACTGCCAGGTCGGTGTCTTTCACCTGCACTGGCTCTCTAGGAGGAAAGAACGAAGGAGAGTTGGTGGCTTGTCTACACAGAGACTGGCTGCTGTAGGAACGACCCCAGCCTGCCGTGACTGGTGGCAGACAAGAGGGAGAGGTTTGTGTCCTCTCCTGCCTTTTAGCCGGAAGGAATGCATGTGCTTGGGGGCTTCTGCTGCTCTCTTGCCATACTGATGGGTTTCATGACACGACTTTTAGCACCTGAGGATAGGTGTGAAAAGGGAGGAGGCAGAGAAGTAGGAGGTGGAGGTGGTGTGAGTTAATACAAGACCCAGTGGGAAGCAGCAGCAGGCAGTATTATTTCTGTGTTTTGAGCCAAAACTTTCTCTCTCTCTCTCTCTCTCTCTCTCACTCATTAAATTACAACTAATGCAAGTAGCATTGTGAAGGAGGAATTTGGGAACTGTCGTTCATCATCCAATCGCTTGTAACAAATGTGCTGCTCAGTGCCATAGCCCATAGCCTCGCTGAGAAGTAATTCACTTGGTATTTGCAGGCATGACATGCATGCCATAAGAATTCCACCGTTAGCATTATGCCAGCATTAGTGAGAGGATATGAAAATAAATGATGAGCTATTGTTTTTCATTATTAAGTCCAGGCTTTTCACTCATCTTGCTTTTTTTCTCCCTCCATCTGTGAAAGGAGGGGCCTCTCTATCCTGTTCACTTTCAGAGCAGGCAAGTTGTGCTCTCACTCATCCCAGATCCCCCATCTCCCTTCCAGACCAGCACCCTTTTGCTGCTCCCTCCACCTGTCTCCTGCTGGGTTTGGAGATCAGCTGCAGCCATCCTTTAAATTGCTGTAGGGTATTACCACAGAAGCATATGACATCAGAGGGGACCTCAGTAGTTTGTTATGGGTCTACAGAACTGTTTTGCCCTCACCGTCCCTCAGGAGGACCAAGCTCTGCTCTTCGTGGTTGCACTGGCAGATTCAGACTTCGGTAGTGGGTCAGCAGTTTGGTACTTTGAGGTCATCCACAAGTCTTAAGTGACTCTGCTATTATTAAAAAAGAGGAAGAACTCTTGAGGCAGCTGTCAATCTGGATGTGCAGGAGCAGAGCTGAGCAGCCTCTGTCAGGGTCTGCTGGCGGTGGCCAGCGCTTAGAAGAAGTCCACAAGGCAGAACAAGAGGGATCTGTGACCCATAGTTGTGAGAGGCATCCCTGTCCATTCCAGTGGACTTTCCTGTGTTTCCTCCAGAGCTCTGTAAGTGTGAAGGACTTGAACATTACAGGGCACTGAGATAGTTAAATGTTATTTATTCTTTTTTTCTCCTGGGGGTGACCAAAGAAGAAAGCACAGAAGTTTCAGAGATGACCCCTGTTTCTGGGATCATCAACTCATGGAGCTTGTTTAAGCTGTCACACAAACATCCACCTGTGCAAAATAAAAGACTTCTTTGGAAAACTGGGCTTAAATATCCCCATGAAATCCCTGAACTGAGTCAGTACCAGCGCTGTACAGGATTCCTGTGCTCATAATCTTATTCTTAATCAACTAACCCAGGCAGTCTTTCATGTCAGTGAGTTGCTGCTCACTCCAGTGCCCTAGCCCACATTGGCTGTTCAGCAGAAGGCCTGGCTGAGCTGAAGGCAGATGGCAGGGTAAGAGCTTGTGCTGATCCCACTGCTATTAACTCTACCACTCCTCTGCACAGCAAGCTGCTCCCTTTAAACATCAGCAGAACTGATTTTAAAAGCCCTGCGGCCCAGCCTTGTGTGACAGAATAGCTCATTTTGTCAGGGAAAAAGATACCTTGACAAACTTTTGAGTGGAAGCTGTCAGGGCCAACCTCAAGATGCTGGAAGAAGCAGCCATAGGCTTTGAGGAAGAGCAGCAGCCAGCTGCAGGTGTCATGTTCCCACCTGAGAGGGACATGTGAAAGCCAATGCCTTTTTCCGCCGTCTTCTTTATTCATCCTCTTGCAGGAGCACCGTAAACACCGGAGTGTTCTGTGACGTTGCTTTGCACATAATCGTGGTTATGAAATCCAAAGCTGCTGGGTCGCTGTACTTGTCCCACCCCACGCTGTGCTGCCAGCACACCCTGGCACACAGTGAGCTGTGCTGTGTTGTGGTTATCCAGGTGTAGCCCTGACCTGTGGCTCTCCTGAAATGTCTCAGGCCAAGTGACTCCCTCCCCCACCATCTGCACTCACGGACATGCATGCAAGCACACGTGCCATGCACAGCCTTTAGCACCCATAGCATGTGTGGCTCTCAACAGGTCACTTCAGGGCAATAGCAGTGCCCCACGTCTTGGAAACAGGGAGGATGTGTTCCTCTGCCCGAGCTCCTCCACACAGCTCTCTCACAGACCTTGCAGTGATTGCCAAAGTCTTTCCACTGGGAAGAGATACCTGCATTTGATTCTTCTTGAATTTTGCAATATGCATAAGTGGGGTGGTGGTAACACTGGGCTTGAAGCCATCAACTCATATTTACTTGTGATCTAAGACAGTGATTTCTGTTCGGTCCTCAAAGGGCAAGCTGCTGTGTGATTTAAAGTCATGCTACCAGCAGGAGCATATGACCTCATGGTATGAAAAAGCAGGAGATTAGCAAAGAAGTTTCTAAGGTACACAAATGTCCGTGGGAAAAAAAAAGAAATACATTAACGGGAGAGTCAGTCTGTCTGTATAAGAGAAGGCTGGGGAAATGACTAATATGTGCAGTTTGATTCAGATGTTCCTTCTTTGATTCAGATGTTCCTTCTTTGATTCAGGCCCCCTCCTTTGCTTTCTCTACCCCCTACCTCGCCTTGGATTTTTCTGCCTTTTAGAAGAGAGCGAGCGAGGGAGAGTGGAAGGACGCAGTGAGGAAGGAGTTAAGGGAATGCTCACTGGGGATTATAAAACAGCCAGGCACTTGGAAACAGTTAAGAAGAGAGAAACAGATCTGCCAGGAGGGAGTGTGGCACTGGAGCCGGTGGTTTATTTTCATGCCTCCCTACACAGCAATGCAGAAGGCTCTCCTACAATGGGGACGGAGGTAACAGCGGCGGGAGTGGGGTCGGTACCGGGGTGAGGGTGTCAAGGTTAAATGGGTGATAAACTTCTCCAGCACCAAGTTCACCAGCCTTCCCACTGATCCTTACTGATGTGCTCTGCTCTGGATGTGGGTTGTTCCCTGTGTGGGTGGCAGCAGGTAGCACCTACCATTGCCTGAGGGCATGGCCTTGCCCTGGGGGCAAGACATCCTCCTTGCATGTTAGGCATAAGGAAGAGTGGTCTATGTGCTCTTGGCATCACCCTGGCAAGGTGGACACAACACACTTGCTGTGTGCTTGAGCGCAGCACGAGAGCACAGTGTGGGCAGGTCTGTGGGTATGCCTACGTGAGCATGAGCTGCATGCGAGGTCTTCTGTGAGCGTGGCAGTGAGTGGGCAGTTTGTACAAGCCCACCTGGCCAGGAGGAACCTTCTGTCATGCTCTGATGAGGTGGCTTTGAGTCACGAGGAGCTGTGTTTTCACTCACCCTGCATTTGTGCCTCAGAAGCCCAACTGAGGCCTTCTGCACATCGTGTCAGGCACCAGGCATCTAGACAGGGGCAGAGATTCTTGGTCCTGGGAAGGAAAGGCCAATGCAGGTGTCTGAAGACAATGTCACTGGGCAGACCAGGTGACTGGCAGGGCTGCAAAGAGAAGCCAGGTGGCTTCAGGCTTCCTCTGTTGTGTTCTCCACATGCCTATGCCTGGGGCAGGAGCTAACATCCTCCTAGTTTGAGGGACGCTGCTACTGCGATGGTGAGTTATGAAGTGACCTGAAGGCAGGCCCTGCCATCACCTCCTGGCTCTTCAGCTCTGTGCATGAAAAATGGTGGTGTTTACAGCCTCCTGGCAGCAGGAGCTTACAGGGAATGACCTGTCACCCTTACAGTGACCACAGGGAGCACTGCGCGTGTGCAATGCCAAGATCCATTTTTCTTGAGGAAAAAAACCAGATGCTACTATTAGAGCCAAAGTGTGTGGAGGGAGGGTTAGTCACTCTGCAAGTGTCAGGGGCTTGTGAGGAAATAGCAGGAGTTTGCTGACTAATACCGGTGATGCTCAAGGAGTAAATGAGAAATACGGAGGGAAAACCCTCTGTTTCTGAATTTGGAAAAGAAAAAAAATTGAGGGGAAAAAAGAAGGAAGATGTACAGTTACTAATCAGCCCCCAAAGTCTCTGACCTATATCTCCCTCTTCTCCCTGGAGCCATTCTTGAAATGAAAAATTAATAGAGAACAACCAGGTTTTACCTCCAGGGTACCCTTTCGGGCTGCCACATATTATGGGCTGGGACCAGTGGATAGGACTTTGGAGTCCCTCAGCACGATGCAGAAAGCAGAGTAGTCTCAGTCCAGGATGTTTCAAGGATGTCCGGAGAGACTGAAAGCGAGAAGGTAATCTCGTCTCTGGGAAGGATGGTTTCTGACTTTGGGTGGTTGGGAAAAGGATGTTGAGCCAACACACTAGGTTAAAGCAGACCAAGAAAAACGGATAGTCCTTGAAATTACTGTAACTTTAGCAGGAGAAATGGAGGTGAGAAGGGAAAAAAGAAAGTATATCAGGTCATTAGTCCTCTGAGGGCGAAGTTCATTCTGTCTACAGAATATTCCTCCCTCTCTTCCCATTTTTAGTTTTTTAATGAGGAAAGAGAACCCTTATTTAAGAAGCTAAAACTTAGGGTTTTGGGCCAGGAGGTTTCATTTCCCAGTTCTGATGCTGCCTTGCTCTTTAAGCTTGAGCAAGTTGCTTTCCTTTCTTCTGGCTCCATTTTTATCTCTATAGGATGTGGACTGTGATACCCTTTGCAAAATATTTTCAAACCTATTGAAGATAGGAAGGGCTACGTTTTCTGAGGTGAGGAGGGCTTGGGCATTGTGTGTTGTGTGCTCTGCAGGAGGAGGAGGAGGGCTGATGCTGTGGGGTTTTTGCCTGCACTGGAATAGGCTCTGTGCCCACAAAACACGCCCACAGGTTTGGGCAACGCCGGATTCGCCCTCCCACATGACATGGGAGAATTGGAACCATGTGGCTATGGAGTACTGTGAGAAGAGGTGTTATCACCCTCTGTGGCAGCAGGGCTAGGCTAGCTTTGAAGGGATCTGAACATATGTGAAAATCTGGGCCTTTACCATCTCCTTATGTTGGATGACCTCAACTTAGGTGCCCAAGATTACTGGCTCTATTTTATGTATAGGTCTGGATGCATCATGTTGTCTTTTGTTGTGGTCCTTCAGAGCCTATCTCCTTAGATCTTTGCAAGATACCTCACTTACTGCTGCCTTCTGTGATAAATATCCTCCATAACCCTGAAGGGCCAGAATCTGAGCCATCCATGCTGTCTCTGCATGGACTTCTGCCTCTTCAATATTAGGATGCCTTATGCAGCTTGAGAAACTAGGTTATATAGCAGCTTTAATGGGGCTTTTTCCAGACACTGATTGACCTGATTCCTCGGACCAGCTGTTTTATTTATTAAGCAAAATAGGAGAAAAAGAATGCATGTCCTACATAAATTTGTTTAATTGTGGAGTACCTTTAAACTAATTTTTTTTTCATAAATTGATATGGAGCTCTTACTTTATATTGATTTTGTGGATGTTAATTTATGCACTAGGAATGAGAAAGATTTGCCTCTCCATCTAATCCTATTTCTAGAGAGAGATTTACTTAATGTGCAGTGTAATTTGTCTAATGTGCAACTTCGTATGTAGAGTGTACCCAGATTCAGCAGAAACAGTGGGTATAATAAAAGAGAGCACTGTAGTGCAGTGCTGTAAATCCCTCTGTAATTAAAAATACTAAATTAGTCAAAGTTAGTGCAGTCAGGAGACATCACTGGCTCAAAAGCAGAGATATACTGTGAGAGTTTTCAGTGCAGGACAGAGAAATTGGGTCTGTGTTCCTCTCTGTGTGGATGTGATACGTGTCTAGGGGAGGAACTGTTCATAACACCATTTGCCAGGAATACAGCTTGGGTGGCAAAGAGAAATTGTCGGGAGTTATCCCAGGGTTGTCCTTGCATGTTCCCGAGGTGATGGGGGAACCAGTTCTGCCAGCTCCCACATTGTCTCACACTGTTGTCCAGTGTCGTGTCTGTGTGTCTGTGTCTGTGTGTCCTGAGTCCTGTGCACAGTTGCAAGGTTGGATTTTATGCTCCTACGGAAGTGTCTCTAAAATTACTTTATTGCTCTGAAGAAGGCTGGCACCAGCAGTTGGTTGAATTATTCCCACCCCCCCACCGTCTGTCTTTTTGTCTGTCTGTCTTTCTTTCCCAGTGTTAGCACAGATAAATCACTGCCTGAAATTTTCAGATGGGCAATTTTTTTCTTATAGGAATTTGTGAATCTCCCTGCAAATAATCAGGGGAAGGATCAGTTTATACCAATGTAAGATTCACTACCTCTGAGTACTGTCCATCTGCCTGTCCTATATCCTGTGCTGCCTGCAGTGCCTGACACTTGCTTTCTCTTTCCGAGGGAACAGGAGGAAAGGTGGGGCTTATGCTTTAAGCAAAAGTTGCTATTTGGAATTGAGTAACAAGACTTTGTTGTACATTAAAGTTAAAAATAAATTGATCTTGTTTATCTGAACAGAAGCAGGATGTAAAATAAAGTTCTAGTTACAGTTTGTGTTTCAGTTTGACTTGATTCTGTTAGTGTAACGTCTGACCTGTGTGGTTTCTTCAAAAACCGAGAAGAGAAAGAAAAGTGTATATTATGGCAATGACCTGCTGTTGAGGCCATCCCTATTTTAAGACCTTCATTTTTAGTTGTTCACATCTTTACTAAACTTAAACTGTCTGGGCAGAAATTTTCCATCCCAGCTACCTGCCTCAGAATGTATATTTAGAAAACAGCTCTTTTATACCTCTCTTGAATTTTTTTGATGCATGTTAAATATAACAAATGTACAAAGAAATGAGAAAGCAAGCCTCCACATTAACAACCCAGTAAAATTTGAATGGTATGTATGTTAGTGATACCACTTCTGCTGTCTCCAAGAGCATCAGCCCAAAAAACTGGTTATCACCACAGCCTCAACTAGCAAAACAAATCTTTGAAGGATTTGTACCTAAGAGTTTCATATGAGCCTTTAAAATTAGTGGAAGCTTTTCACATTAATCTCTCTGTGCTTTGGTTCCCTGCCCATGACATATGGATAATACAGTGTTTTACTTTATAAGGGCAATGTGAAAGTACATTCCTTTATGTTTGTGAAACATTCAGTTACTCTAATGATGTGTACTGTAGGAAAGGCCATGAGTAAATTACTAATTCCGTCTGCAGAGCAGAGTGTGGCAGGTACGCCGTAAACAAGGCTGGGGCCACACCTCCAACAGCGCCGAGAAGACGAAATTAGTGGCTGGGTGCTCGCTAGGTGAGCAGCCCAGATCCTGCTGCACTGGGTGAGGCCAAGGTCCTGTGGAAAAATAGCCTGTGATTATGTGATTAACAGCTCTACCATGGTACACAGGCAAGAAAGAGGGTCGAAGGTTGCACAGGCAACCATAAAGCTGAGTTTTTCTAAGCCTTGCCTTCTTGGTTTGCAGCTTTAAATAGTCTTGCTTTCACCTTTCTCTGTTTCCTATGTAGTTGTTTGGTCATGCAGAGTGGGAGTGAGGAACAATAAACAGCTGTTGCTCCTGGGAGGAGATACAGGAAAGTGCTTGGTGCTGTTTGTCATCAGGAAAATTCTTGGTGAAGCCTTCTATCCAGACATTTGGTGTAGGAGCATGTGTTACCCTCAAGACAAGTTCAGGGTTGGAGGAAAAAAGCAAATTGACTGAGATGTCTTTTTTCCCTTACAACAACTGTCTATGCTGTTTTTCTCTAATAATGCTCTATACCATTAAACAGCAATGCCACAAACCAACAGACTTGCAAGTTATTTTAAGGAAGAACAAGATCATGCCATTGCTTTTTCTCTGGGTCTTGTGGGAAGGCGTTTCCTGGTTTTAGCCTGGGTCGTCCCAGCTCTGGTTGCTCCCTCTCCTGGATCCTGCTCTGTGGAAGTCCCAAATGGTACACTCATGAAACCATAATCATTAAGCCTGGGAAAATGATCCAGCCCTGACTCACAGGCGGAATCAACCCCAAATCCTTCTGCCTTTGTTCACTTTGTTACATTTTGCTTTCCTTCCATTTGTATTCTGCCCTCAGGTAGAAGGAAGCAGCGCTGCCCACAGCCTGTGGGCAGCAGCAGGGAAGGAGAAGGCTCTGGTTGAAGGTTTGCAGTAGAGATTGTGATAATGCCACCAATGGGCAAGCTCTGGGGTGGCTGGGGTGCACACCTCAATAGAAGTTTGCCCATGTCAGAGTAGTATCCATTGTTTCTTGTGCACTAACTTAGGATGGGAGTAAGCCTGTCTCTGCAATCCTGCAGGGCAGTTGGGTGTGGAGAGCAAAGATGGACATCAGCTGGGAGCTATGAGATACAAGAAAGTTGTATAGATACAGTGACTTTAAAGGGTTACATACTCACTGAGCTGTTTTTAAGTTGAGGAAAGTTGCTCATTCTCTGCCTATATTATGAGTCAAACTAGGATGCACATTTTCTTGAAATCCCTAAACCCGTGCACAAGAGTCTCTTCTTGATGTGGTTTTCATAATTGATGTTTGGCTATTTCACAGTTGCTTTTCCCCATGGAATTCCTCTTAAAAATGCCCTATATTTCTTTTTAATTTTGACTGTGTATGGCAAGTTTATATTTCAGAAAAAATATTCAAGCATAATTTTTGTAAAGCTAGGATATCATTAGGGTACTTTGGGGAGGGAACTGCTTATTATTTGTGATGTCCCTTGAGAAGGTGATAACTGAAGTCCTGCCAGTATTTCCTTTCTTCTGCATGTGAATTTTCAGAAAGGTTTGTCAAGACAGACATCAGTTTGCCAGCACTGGCTGGTTGTTACAGTTGTTCAAGCATTAGGGAATTGTGTTTTAGCAAGCAATGATCCCTCCTTCCTTCCTTCCTTCCTTCCTTCCTTCCTTCCTTCCTTCCTTCCTTCCTTCCTTCCTTCCTTCCTTCCTTCCCTCCTTCCCTCCTTCCTTCCTTCCTTCCTTCCCGCCTGCCTGCCTGCCTGCCTGCCTTGCCTCCCTGCCCTGCCTGCCTGCCTGCTTCTCTTTCTTTTAATAACAAATGCCTTTATCATTCCCTGCTGTTGACACCTCCAGAAGGACATGCCTTTTACCTGGCAGCTTTCTGTGTGTAAGTCCGAGCTGAGATCTCAAAACCCTGTTGAAACCGTGGAGAAGAAGCCAGGGTGGAGCAGGTTCTGCTTCAGCCAAGGGCCGTGTGAGGAAGAAACAAGGAGACCGCAGTCCCCCAGTCCTGTTTCGTGCTGTGTGTGCTCGCACACAGGGGCAGCCCCTGGTGTGGGCATCTGGTCACCTGCAGGTTGCACCTCTGTTTAGTGTGGATCAACACCAGCACCCCCTCTCCCACAACGCTACCAAGGGAAACACAGAGTTGCTGTGGAGCAGGGATTTCGGAGGAAAGGGGCCATTACCACAGCAGGGGCTCATCTCCTCTGAGAGACGGTGTGGAACCATGCAAACAAAGGGCTCAGACTCTGGAGTCCATTGTGATGCTTCAGCCTGTTGCCGAGACCGCTGGTATTTCACACCCAAAGTACTTGGTGTTCACTCTCTCAGGATGTGCTACTTGTTTAATAACACTTGCTAAGGGGTGAAAAGTGCCTAAGCCATAGGTGCCTGTGTTGTCCCTCCTGCTGCACTCCACAGAGCTCCTGGGGTGCCACAGCCTGAAGATGTGCTGTGAGGCAGAAGGTGAGGTACTGAAGATAACATCCCCCTCTGTAGATCTGGTACATGTTAGAACATGGGATGCATTACTCCATTTCTGACCTCTGAAAGTGACTTGTTTTCATCTCTGACCTCATGAAAACCTCTCTGCCCCTTTGCCTGCCAGGCAGCCAAGTTCAGAGTTAGAACACATAAGGCAAGGTAGCTGGGATCACTTTTCTTTCCAAAAAAGAGTACAAGGCAACACAAGCACTTGTTTTAATTTATTCCTGCTCCTGGGTGTAATTACAACCTCTGGATTTCAGTGTAAAGGTGGAAGGGGATGTGGTTGAATGGAGTTAAGTTTTTTTTTCAAATTGCATTAATACGTGACCTATATGAAAAACAACCACCCTCACACAAGAATGCAGGCAGTATTTGCAAGTTGCCTGTGGATTAATGAAACATTCAGAAACATGTGCATTATTTCCTGAGACTTATTTCTTTACACAGCAATGCTGATTGCTTACTTTGGGACAATGACCAGACAAGAAGGTATTAAAAACAAAATTTAAAAAAAAAGAAAATAATAGAAAATGTGTATTTCAAAAGCTAAAAGGGTCCCATTTCTTAACAGAACAGAAACAAAATGACAATTCTTTCAGTACTTAGTTGGACCTTTGAGATACTTGCCTAAAGAGAACTCTATTTGTCATGTATTTATTTATTTATACTTCTTGGAGAAAACTGTAATTGTCAGATATTTATATATACTTTCTTTTTTTTTTTTTCCTCTTTTCTGTGAAGGCTGTTTACACCAAAACAATATCTTTGTTTTCAGAGTTCATCTGCTCCCACTGCTCCTTTTCCAGCTGAAGTCACAATACACGGTCTGTGACATCACTGTTGGCTGCCGTGACAACTGAGAATTTTCACTCCAGGTGGAGAACGTGCAGCAGCAGCAGCAGCAGCAACTCTGTCGAGAGCAGAGACTATGTTTTCTATGCATATTGCTAATCACAGAGAAGGAAGGGAAGTAAAAAACTGCCAGAAAACCAAATGTAGATTTTCTGAGTGTGCTGCTTGTGAGGTGGGCACTGGTACTGGAGACTTTACTTTCCCCAGGATTTCTTCTGAAATCAGTTAACAGCAGTTAACTACAGATTATACACTTGTAGAGAAGTACCTACTTTTTAAAAAGGGAGAGTGCAGGAGAGGGGTTTAATTTAGATTAATGTATCACTTGGATACCTGAATTGTACCCACAAGTTTTATGGAAGTGTTTTTGCTTTTTTTTCTACACAAACCCCCTTTCAAAAACCAAGGGCAGATGACTAATGCCCTGTTCCTACTAATGCTTACACATGTAGTGGGCATTCAGTGCATGAGTTGTCCTGATGAAGTCAGTTAAGACATTCATGTGCTTAAACTCAGACACAGACACATGTGGCTGTAGTGTGAGGGTCTAGCCAGCTGTCCTAGGGGAACAGTTAAATAAAGATTTAATAGAATGTTTTGTGATGCAGACACTGGCTTGGAAGAGACTTGTCACCTGGAAAAGCTGAAGTCTCTGGACTGAATCTGCCAGGAAAAGCAAGCAGACTGGCCATAAACCTTTCCCCTGTACTTTTGTCTGCCTAATTCATCTCGCGGGTCGCAGCCTTGTGGTTGCTGGTTGGAAGGTGAGGGGTGTCTGCAAGTGTTTGAAGGACTGTGGCTTAAGAGGCGACACAGTAAGATCACTAAATAGCAGGGAGGAAAACAGAATGGAGAAATGGTCAATATCCCCATTCACCGTCTTGCAGTGATGCAAGTGAAAAATACATGTACATCCAAAGTGTAGTTATTAGTTACAGGTTCATGGTATGAAATGCTATGCCCTGATGGCCCACAAGCGTGGATGGAGCTGTCAAAAAAGCTGCCCCAAAGGGTTGAGGCAGCATGTAAGTCCTGCAGATGCACTTGTAGCATTATTTCCATGCTTCAGTCTCATGGCTGTACCAAGGACTACAGGAAAACCTTAAGCAGGAAAAGATGCTGCTGTTTCTCCTACATAACTTCCTGGCCAGTGTGAGAGAAGCAGCACCTCCAGCTGACTAAGTGCACTTGGAGGTGTGTTTTCCAGAAGACTGGGAGCAACCTCTGCAGCCACATCCCTCGGTGACCGATGAGCAGTAACCGTTGCTACAGGTGTTTTCTCTTACTTCCAGCATCCCAGGAAACCTAGGCATTTGCTTGATCAGGGTCCAGTTTCCCAGTGAGAAGAGACTGCGTTGGTCCTGCTTTCCCCTGGCCCACTACTACAGCTCTGCTGAAGCATTTCTGAGTTGTCACAAGTCAGGAGAGTGTATATTTTTTCAGCAAGCCCTGTAGTATAACTGCACTGGCAGCCTCAGGAGAGTGCCTTTTGCCTACATCTGTGTTTTGAGATGTCTTAGAGTTGTTTGTTTGTTTGTTTGTTTGTTTGTTTTAGCAGGGCTGCACACGCTGGGTTGCTGTTGTGGCAGTCCATATGATTCATGTCTTGTGCAGTCTGACAGGTTTATTGGAGCTCGAGTGTGCTGAGCTGCGCGCTGCGGTTGCTGCTCTGCTCGTGGTTGGTGCCAGGCCAGCCTGTGGGGCTGGTGCAGAGTTGTTTGCAAGTGCCAGGACCCAGAGGGTGATGTGCGTGGGAGGGCCACTCAAGTGAGCTGCTTGCCTTAGCTTTGGGAAGTGGAGAGGACATGAGAACACTTGCTTGGGCTTTATTTTTTTAAACTCCTCCAGGAATAGCATGTTCTTCACAGCAGGCAGAGCAGAAAGCAGGAGGGTCAATTTTGGGATCTAGTGGTGCTGTCAGGATCCAGTTTCACATTTATTTTCTGTCTCTGCAGAGCATGGAATAAGTTAACATTTCAACAGCTTGGAGTCTCTACCACTAAGCCTTTAAAAGACTAAATAATACCAAGTTCTTAGGAACTCTGGGATCAAAACCCCATGGATTTTAGGTACTTTAATAGCTTTTGAATCTTTTTACTTGAATTTCACTTAAACCTGTTTTTTACACCAGTTTATAGCAGTCATACCTGCTTCTGTCTGACATCTGTCTTCCTTAAGGCTCCAGTGTTACTCTGTCTTGTGGAGTTTGCCATTCACTGATGCCCACCTGAACCTTTCAACTCTTTTTTTTTTTTTCTTTTTTGTAAGTGGTTTTTTTTTGGCAAAGGAAATAGGAGTGAATGTGCAGAGGGCTGGGAGCAGAAGCACAGCAAGGTGAACACATCATGGTCTTGCTGAAACCCAGCGATGAACTGGCGGGAAGGATCAAGGCAAAACAGGAGTGACATCATTAGTTTGGAAATTCTGAGCAGTTTCATGAAAACCTGTTTGGTGCCGTGCAGTCCCTGAGCACCATTTGCTGGTGCTTGGCCAAGTGAAAGGAGAGTTGCTGGGAGCCTCCAGCCAGCAGGTTTTCTGGGTGAGCCACAGAGGGACCTGTACTATTGATGTGCCACACGTGCTGTCCCTGTAACCTCCTGGTGCTTCAGGGTTCTCCCTGCCTGGCTCAGCTGTAGCTTGTGGCACAAGGTTTGTGGGGTGACAGCAAGCTCTGCAGGGACAGGGTTCCCTGAGCAGCTATGCAGTGTGACCCAAACCTTGTAAATAAGGCTTGTTGTTCCATGACAGCACAGAGAGAACAACTGTCCTGAATTCACTTGTTAAATCTTTGTAATCGCCGTAAAAAACCTGCTTGGTAAATACATTTTCTGTGCCCAAAAGCAACTGCCCCACTTCCTTTTGTTCTGCAGATAATAGACATAAAAATGAAATATGGACCTGTGTTCTTAAAAGGTCATAGTTATTTGGTTGTCAGGGAGATTGCATACCGAAATAGGTCTTGTTAAGATTTGATGATACGCTGAAGGAATTGAATCCATTGGGACTTTGGTTCATAGAAGTTGGAAAATGGGCTAGGAATATCCTGTGATCTAGAAGATGGAGATGGCCATCCCTTTTTCCTAATGCCACTGGAATGAGGAAACTGGATGGAGAAGGGCTTTGTGTCACGTGCAGAACCAGCGGTCATAGAATCATTAAGGCTGGAAAAGACCTCTAAGATCCTCTAGTGTTCAGCCTTTGACTGAACACCACCATGCCAACTAAACCATAGCATTTAGTGCCATTCCAGTAGATTCTTGAATGCTTGTAGGGATGGTGACTTCACCACGTGCCTGGGCAGCCCATTCTAATGCTTAACCACTCTTTCAGGGAAAATACTCTTCCTGATGTCCAGCCTGAACCTGCCCTGGCACAACTGGAGGCGGTTTTGTCTTGTCCTGTTGCCTGTTGCCTGGGAGAAGAGACCAATGCCCTCCTAAAGGTGCTACAACTTCCTTTGGGGTAGTTGTAGTGAGTAGTGAGGTTACCCCTGAGTCTCCTCTTCTCCAGACTAAACAACCCCAGCTCCCTCAGCTGCTCCTCATAGGACTTATTCTCTAGACCCTTCACCAGCTCCGTTGCCCTTCTCTGGACATGCTGCAGCACCTCAGTGTCTTCTTTGTAGTGAGGGGCCTAGAACTAGCCACAGGATTTGAGGTGCACCCTCACCAGTGCCAAGTACAGAGGGACAGTCACTGCCCTGGTCCTGCTGGCCATACTGTTTCTGATCTGGACGACACTGTCCTTTCTGGCCACCTGGGCCCACTGCTGCCTCTTGTTCAGCTGCCAATTGACCAGCACCCCCACGTCCTTTTCCACTGGGCTGATTTCTGGCCACATTTTTCAGCACTTCTTTTGCATTGTCCTAGTTTCATTTAAGGCATTCTTCTGCCTGGTTCAGGGTAACAGCTCATAGTGTCAGTGGTCTCCAACCCTTTCTGCCTAGTGCATGGTTGGTTGCTAGGGGTGCTGCCGTCATCCATATTTTAGTTGTGGATGTGATGACCACACATTTTGAATTGCTTTCCAAGATTTGGCTGGATGACTCAGCTCGTCCTCTGGTGACTCATTTCAGTCTCCCATGAGCCCAGGAAGGACTAAAGAGGGAAGCATGGCTATTTTCAGATACGAAAAACGACAAAAACCAAGGACTGTGTCCACAAAGGAGTTCTGCAAACATTGAATTAATTGGGCATTTATACCAGGTGTAAACTTGCTGCTTCCCACTGAAATTCTTTCCACAGTTATTGTGCTTCTGCTGAATCTAGTTTTCCGTCTCTCTTTAGTTTTCATCCATATGGATGTTGGAAAGCTCTCAGTGAATTTTGAGTACATAAGGTCTGATGAAAGTTCACAGGACTTTTGGTACTAAATTCCACTGGCTGTTTTGGTTTTGGTTTTTTTTTATGGCAGTTTCCCCCTCTCATTTGCTGGGAGTGTCACAATTTTTCTAGCAAAACTCACAGGCCCACCCCAGGCCATTTTAGTCCCTAGTCATTCCTATGACTATGGCAAAGCCAAGATGCCCAATGTTCTCCTGGACCTATTGAAAGCTCTTGTGATTTGACCACAAGTTGTTACTAATCTGTTTTTTCTGGAACCTATGGAAACAGTAGTGTATTGGCTCTTTGTGAGAATATCATACAGAGTTTATTTTCCCAGAAACTCTTCTTTCCCCCATGACTCAGTTTGGCCAGACTTCCCTTACATCATTAGTCAAAATCCATAGGTGTGACTGTGGACAGCTTGGCTGCGACATCACCGACACGTTGGTGATTCTGAACTCATTGTCCCACTGCATCTAAGCTGAATCCTTTCATTTCATTGCATAGGAAAAGGAAAGAATTAAATGTTCTGAGTTGAAAGCACATGGCTGCAAAACAGTTGTAGTAGTGCCAAAAAGATGCTTGTGAAGAGATGGGGCAAGTGGCTGCATGCTGCTGGAAGCACAAAGTGACATGTCAGTTCTTAAATGTAGGATCAGGAATGAGAAGAAGGCTTGACAGCCCCTTCAGCTAGTCTGTCATCTGCAGCCATCTCTCTACTGTGGATTTTGGGTTCTGCAGGTTTGGTTTCAGGAGTTGTGCCATACCTGTGAGTGCCGCACAATAGGAACTCGTGGTCAGCACTTGTACAGGTGTGCTCTGGTGCCTGGGTCTCTGCAGGGTGCCTTGCAGGGTCTCCAAAGCACTGAGTGATCTGGAGTTACACCAAGGGAATGTTTATTGTCCAGCCTGGCTGTGGGGTCTCCCAGTCTAGCCCGTCTCAGTGGTAGCATGCCTCAGGCTGCGCTGCAGAAGGCATTTGGCCTGTGTCACACCAGATCTCCACATTTCGCGTCACTCCTCTTCTGTCACGTTCTGTCTGCAAGAAGCCCAGCAGCCATGGTGTTAAGCACTGCAGAGCTGAGTAAATAAATATGTCAATAAATAATCATATCCTACACAAAAGAGAAACCTGGGGGAGAGACTGATGGTAGCCAGGGAGTTCTGCTGATACAGGTGGAGATTTTTATTGTTTTCTTTCTCTTAATGACTTCCCTTGGACTGATTGCTTTTCTTTTAGAGCTTTGAGGGGGAGTAGGCTGTTACTGCGGTCCCTGAGCTTCTTCATCACACACAAGGGCCTTATATCCTCCTTTCTCAAGTTGATAGCCTTTCCTGAGCTTCTGGGTGTTTACTCTTCAAGGCTCTGAAATCCTTCATGTAGTTTATCCCCATGGCTAAATCAGGGTTTTTTTCTGTGTAAGCAAGAGCTTTGTACATCACCTAGGATGTCCTTCCTTGGCCAAACAGCCTTCCTCTCCGCATGCTGATCTGGCCTCTGTCCTATTAGACCTTGCTTAAAAATAAAGTTGCTGTGAAGACAGTGGGAGATCAGGTGTGTACCAGCCCCAGCAAGCCAGCCAGCAGTGGGGCAGGGAGGTGTCCAGAGGCACTTCTGTGGGATTGCTTGGGGTGGCATCACTCATTTCTTTTGGAGATTATGAGATTCATTGCCTTTGTGGGTCATCTGTCTGTGCAAGTGTTTACATGGCTATGTGTGCCTGAGGGTGACCATGTGTTTTGTATGACAGAGGTCAGTACAGCCCCAAATATAGCAAACAGAATCATTGGTTCCCACACATAAACCTGTCAACACACTCTGTTCTGATGGAGACTGCAGCAGCTCCCTATCACCGTGGTCTCATACGAGAGCTACTCACCAGACTCAAAAGTGAATGGACCAAGAGAGACAGTTGTTTTGGGGAGAAATGAGTCCACATCCACGCCGTGGTGGTTCTTGCTTTGGGCCGACTGGCTCAGTCCCACTGTTCCTGTTCTGGTCCCAGCTCATGGCCTGTTTCACATCATGCGTTTCTGGGTTTATAGTCCTACTTTGTAATGCAAACCAAAAGGCACAGGTGACAGCAAGAAAAGGTTTCTGACTGTTTGGCCATAACTCTGGGGATGTGTTCTTGGCCCTATGTGACGAGGAAGATAAAGTCTGGAAGACAGGGTGAAAAATGCTCAAGGTGTGTTTCCTTGAGGAACTAAAGGCTTTTATCTGTGCAGGTCAGGAGTGGATTTTTGTGATGACGAGAAGGCAAGTTATTTACAGAATTGTTGTAACTCCCTAAACTGGAGATCAGGTGATCAACCTGCAGTATCCTTTCTCTTCATTTCCTAAAACACCCCGTAGCCCTCAATGCTTGAGAGTGCTATAGGTCATGTGTTTGGTCATTCTTACTTGAAAGTGGTATGTGGCTGTCAAGAGGTCAACAAATCAGTCTGTCTTAATTTTCTGCTTTGGCAGAACGCTGTGCCCAGTGTCCCCACCTTTCTCCTTGCATCTTCATCTTCCTTTGCAGCCCAGAGCCTGTGTGTTCTATCCAGACCTCACCAGGGACTTGTTTCTCTCCAACAGGTCTGTGTTCTGATGGAAATCAAATGAAGGAAGGGACCTTGTGAATAGGCAAACTGATGTTTTCAGCCCAGCTAGAGCTTGATCTGAGTTTCAGATTTCGTAAACAAAGCAAGGGCTGAATGTCATGCAGTGGTCTCTTTGCAAATAAAATACTTAGGAAAAAATCCTGTGGGAGTGAGAGGCTCAGCCAGAGACTCCAGTGAGCCTTGCCTATGTCTTGCCTTCACAATTAGTGTTGTTTCTAACAAGTGAGGTGCCAGGCATTCCCTGTGGTTTCACCACACTTGCAGGCCAGTTGGAGTCACTGATATTACAAAGTTAATATTTACAGGTGGAAAGTCATCCAGATGGGGAGACAGCCATCGTGGAAAAAGCCAAGATATCTTTTCCACTAGGCAGTTGTGGGAAGCCACGAATATGCCAGTGCTGTGTGGGTGAGGGGGTCACAATCAGAGCAGCAAAGGAAAACTGACTCATTTTGGTTCTTTTTTGAGAGGCCTTGGTACCCTTTCCCAGGAACTGAGATAACAGAGGGCCAGGTAGGATGACTAGTGAAATCTGGGGTCAGGAAGGTTGAGAAAGTTTGCTCTTTCCCCTGTAAAATGGGGTACTGTGGTCCACCCCTGTTTGGAAGATGAACAAGGGTAACTTGAGCCATACTGTCTGGAAAGCAGAGCCATACCAAGATCCTTCTTCTTTCAGTTCTGCTTTCAGGATGCAACTCTGTTAGCAGGTGGCAATCAGAGATGGAATTTGTTAGAATTTAGGTGCTCCTCCCTTACAGACCTGCTTGGAGGTTAAATGTAGGGATCCATGCAGACATTAAACTGGACTACAAGGCAAACTACGACCAGTTTCACATTTATTGCAGAGACAGTCTTGTATAGTTCTACAGAGGGAGCTTTGGGTGCTGTAGAAATGCTGTGGTTACTGTTTGTTCCACTTTGTGACTGTGGAGGACAGATGGGAAGGAGGAAGGTGGCCAGAACACATCTGATGTTGCCAAACAGTCCTACCTGGCACATTGATGTGAGTAACTGTTTTTGGGCTCATCTGGCTCCATTTTGGCTTCAGGACGAGGAAACATTCCTTGGTAGCTTGCTTTCCCCATCTCCTCTGGCCATACTCAGTGCTTCAGGAGCTCATTCAGGCGTGGCATTGTAGGAGCCTCAGCATGTCATGCCTCATTTTGAGTGGTGCTGTGGGTGTTGCCGCAGTCTTCAGCTCTTCAAACAGATGTGGTGCTGCTCATGGGTCGCCCAGCAGCCTGCAGCACAGCCTCAGCCAGGCATTCCACACTTGCCTCAGCTCTGCTGGGCCTCTCTCCAAGAAATCTGAAAGAGGGATTTCTTCAGCAAAGCATTTGTTAGACATCCTTCAGTGTCCTCCAAAGATAAAACTTCAAAGCAGGGCTTCTGTCAATCCCACCTGTCTGATTTCATCTTGTTCTTTTTTTCTAATCCATCTCTGACTCCCAAGCAGACTTTCTTCTCCTCTGAGGCCCTTGGGAGTACTGATCATTTGGTGATAAAACTTCTTCCTGACTTCACTGACACCTACTTTCTTAAAATGTCTTTATGCTTACATGGTGCCTAAGTTCCTTCACACTCTCATGCAGACCTTTCAGGTGCTGCCCCTGCCTCCGTCTTTATTGTTCATCACCTCGTTTTGCTCTTGGAACTCCAGAAGTCCTCCATGGCTTGGAGGACTGTTGCTCAGCAAGGTACATCTGGCAGGGCTGTGATCTGCCTTCTCAAGCCCCAGAGACTTGACATGGGCATAGCAGACTCCTAGGTTTCTCACTTCATGTTTGGAGAGCACTTGGATGTCTTGGTAGAGTGCTTGAAGTGTCATTTCATGATTTCTGTAGAGGTGACAGTCTTTCTGTCTAAAAGGGGGTTTACTCACTGGGGTCTGGCTCTACTTTGTCAAGGCTGTAGACTATTAAATTGTATTCACTTGCTGTCTTCATTTGCTTTCCACTCAGTAACACTGAGGTATCCTGGAGAGAGGTTTTGCAGTATTCCAACTATGAGGAGTTTTCCCATAAGAAGGTATCTAGGGGTTATCTTGCAGTTCAGGGGAGCACGGACTGGACTGCTGGATCTTCTCACACTGAGATCTGGAAATTGGTGTCAGGTCCAGTTACTGTAGCATCTACAGGGAAGTGATGAGGCAGCCTCTGGTGAGGTATATTTTAACCTGTGTTCTCAGGTGTTGCATAGTTAATTAACTATAATGTGAAACATAAACTAGTCACATGATTAACTGAGGAAATCTGTAATATCTCTTGTCATTACTGCAGTTCGTTCCAGTGGGAGATGGAGGTGACCCTGAAAGAATCTTGCACTGAGGTGTAATAAAGTGTTCAAATGTAAATGTACGTATTTGTCCCTGAGTTTTTGCTTCATGTGCCTAAAACCAGGGTTATATCAGAGGAGCCCACAGCTTGGTATTCAGGCTCATCTGCACCTGAGCCCACACCAAAATGATGAATAAGAATAGTAATGTCTCTAAATTACAGCTAAGAAAGTTTTCAGTAGCCAGCAGACAAGTTACCCTGTATTTAAGGAGTTAAAGGGAGAGTGAGGAAGGGAATAAAGATAGTTTGTGAGGAGAGACAGCAGTATCCTGAGCCACATGCCAAAATTACCTGATCAGGCCCTGATAGGGAGTAACTGCCTACACCACCTCCATGCTCAAGAGTACTAAGTCCTGGTTGATAATTTTCATCATACTTATAACGGAAAGTCATGATGTGCAGAATGAAATTGTAGGCAGGGTTGTGGATGCTATAAATGCAGGAGAAGGATATGTAGGAGGGCAGTCAGGGTGGCAGGGAGAGATTGGTTTTGAAGGTGATGGTGATGAGAGTGCCCTGGCCGTTGCACTGCAGGGATGTGCTTTTTGGGTGGTGATGAGAGGGAGGATATGGATGGTTGGTTTTGTCCATTTGGTTTTGTTTATGGCTCCTCTGTGCATTGGGAAGTCTCACTGCTTCATTTGGCCATAAGACATGGATCAAACATGGCAGGTGGGAGCCATGTGAATCCAGGTCTGGAGCAGAGCAGGGGACGTGCTCTGTCACATCCTACATCTTTGAGAACTGCTGTGAACGACATAGGCATTTACTAAACTACTAATTAGGATGAGACAGTTTTACTAGCAGGACAGGAAAAGCAGAGCAGGAAGGCAGGGAGATTTTCACCTGGAACGAAGACCCCCTTGACATCTTATGCTCACCAGGAACAGGAAGGAGCTGAGGCTGTTGAGGTCTGAGCTCTGCTTTGAGGTTGTCTCCAAACATTCGGTAGCACAAGGGAAAGAATTTGTATAGCCTCCAGATACATAAATTTTCAGGTTCTGAGAGTGCAGTGGTGCTGGGGACAGTGCCTCAAAAGGAGCCACACAGAGGCCACTGTGAAAGCAGAGTGCTGTACTTGAGACATGGCTATTTTGAAGGTCCAGTGCATTAGCCATACCTGGCAGATCCGCTTTTCATTGCCTTCTCAACCTGGGTGTGTGTATGGGTTTGCAGGCTTGTGCCTCTCTGGGGAGAAGTGGAAGATATGTATTTCAGTATTGTCTTGTGAGCATCATTTATATGCTGAACACACACCATGTGCTTTCTACAGTATTTTTCAAGCAGGCACTGTCGTTCTGGCAGCAGCCAGGAAGCAGCCTCTGGTTACAGAGCACTGGCAGCTCTGCAGGTGCTGCAGAAGGTCTGACTTCCTACTTAATACAGGGCACTGGCTTGCTCTCTTGCCTCCTCAAAGGCCACACTTAAAAATCAGCAGTAAGTGCTGGGAGTAAACCAGAAGAAAACATCAGTGACTTTCAAACTGTTCCGTCTTTAGTCTCCAAAGTGTATTTTTTGCCCTTTGGGGTGAGGTGGGTGGATAGGGAACTTCACCTCATTTGCTTTCCTGAAACCTGTTAGAAGTACAAGTGAGGTGGCTGCGTGATTTGTGTGTGCATGCAGAAGAGGGCCATCTGAATTGTAAATAGCACCTGCTAAATTATTATTAAGTGAAAGCTGACGTGGGAGGAGTTCTCAGGAACAAAAAACCTCAAGTCTTTAAATAAAAGTCATTCCAGCTGTTTTAACACTGTCCCCTGGCTGCACCCTACCTGCTTCGGCTCATGTAGATGCTATGGGGAGTTATGTGAGTCATATCAAGGACAGAGAAAGCCCCATTAAATCCAGTTACTGTCAGTTTTGTGAGAGCTTTAAATGACTACACTAAACTCATTATTAAAAAGGAACTATCAATTTTATTTAATGCATGGTGCCCAACCCTGATTCTGCTCCCAGCCCAGAGATTCACCGTCCACAGGGGTGATATAAAACTTAGACCTGCACTCCTCAGGACATGTATTTAGCTGTTGCAGAGTCCTGGCTGCATCCTGGCTGGCTAATAGGGGCCTGCCCTGCAGCCCTGCCAAGGCAGGGGCCCAGCTCAGTTGGAATTGCCATTTGGCTTAGTCCAGCCAAAGCTTTTGGTAGTGTAGGTGGGGCTGCTGAGCTGGGGTTCAGGTGAGCAGGAATGCTTGGTGGGTAAAGCTGCTCATCCTGAGTATCCTCACCCCCTCCACTCCTGGCAGAGTGCAAAAAGGTGAGGAGTCAGGTGCCAAGCTTGGGCATCCCATGCAAAATGCAGAAAGGTGACTGTTGACTGCTAGGATCTTCCTGCAGAGAAAGGAGGTAATAGGAGAGGCTCCGTCTTGCACAGGAGGTTTCTTGTCAGACCTGTGAGTGGGGGTTTAAGAGAACTTTTCCCAAGTGAAACATCCTGTTTTCTATCCCTCTGCAGCTGATGGCCCCTTTGTCTTTCCAAGACCCCAGGAGCAAGAATGCTCCCTAGGAGCATCCTCACTGTCTCTGAGACATTGGTGTCGCTGGCCGTGGCTGTCATGGATCACCCCATTACTGCTGGCTTGTTTCCTCGTGGACGTGGCAAGCTGTTGTCAGCCTATGTAATCAGAAGGCTGAAGGTGTAAATCATATTACAGGCTGTAATGAGAAATTTGATTCCTGTAACAAAACCATCCAACTTTTATTCACATTTGTTACTACTCCTGCTATTGCCATGGAGCAAAAATCCTTTTTGAAAAAAAGAACATGCCCCAGCACAGTTTTATTGCATCCTTAAGAAATTTAGGATTGTGTTTTCCTCGCATTAACTGCACAGGAAAATTTGCAATAAAAATCACTTTGCTGCAGAAGCCGCCTTTTCCCATCACCAAGCTGTCAATCAGCCTGTAATTTCTTGGTATCGGACTATGCTGAAGAACTCACTGAGTTATTTTCCTTACAATGCGTGCCCCTAAAACCTCAAACATGAGAAAATAATTTTGGATATAAGGAAGAAGATTTCATAGTTATTTTTTAGGGGAAAAAAACCACCTCTTCTGTGATGAGATGTAACCTCTGAGGAAGGTGGCACTGGCAGCAGAAGAGTCCAAAAGTCCTCTCTTTATCCACAGAAGCACTTGCTTCCTCCACCCCCTCCACTTTTGGGGTCGCAGGGTGAGTCAGTGTTTATCTCCTGTTCCTGTCCTCTGCTGAGGCTACCAGCAGTGTTTCAGGGACAGCAAGGGGCTGGTTTTCGACGTGGAAACCAGCCCCTAACAACAACTTGTTTCACCAAAGGGCACAGGCAGCCATCTGACATTGACAATGTTGAGTGACTGCTGACCTTGTTTTTAGCGTCAGCTGATATCAACTGGAGGCCTGCCAGTTTGCACCAGTTGAAAATCTGTCCCTTAACGGTGGCGATTATCCTGATTCTTACAGTGGCGCTGAGAAAGTTGCAGCTGCTGTGCTTCACATCCTTGACTTTAATTTGCTACGCCTCAGTCTTTTGGTGTTATCTTTAGAGAAGCGTGCGAGAAGAACGTCTCTCCTTGTTCTGCGTCAGTCATTTTTTCCCTTTTTATTTTGTACGAAGAGAGATTGCTCAAGCACACCATGGAATGAAAGCCATAAAACTATAAATTACACCTCTGCTAGGTCCACAATATGTTACCAATTACATCTGCCATATTATTTGCGTCCAGGGGGAAAGCATACATCAAACCACCCCCCCTCTCCAGGCAGGTCAGTACTGTACTAGAAGGAACACCGTGATTTTTCTTAATCAGTGGAAAAGCACACACGGTTTTGGCTCACTCATGTACAATCTTTGTGTCCGAGATGACAAGTTGAGTAGCACTGCTGCAGTCCTCCGAGCTCGCCGCCTGCCACATGCCCTGGCATTTGTGACAGCATCATTGCCCTGTGGAAAGGAGAGAGGAGCGAAGGTACTTAGAGGGGCAAGGAGCTGGAGGGTGTCTGAGTACCCAGTTGCAGGGACCTTGGAAATTGCTGGCAAGGAGGTTGGGAGAGCAGAGAGTAGTGGAGTTAAAAGGAACGCCAGCAGACAATCAGATATCCCCTTAGAGCCTGGGGTCATGTCTGCAGAGGGCAGCACGCTGTGGTTTGCAGGTCTTGGTTGTTAGACAGGGGTCAGCGTGGTTTTCTGTTGCGTGTTCAAGCCCAGGTGAGGGTTTCCCCATGGGTCCTGATGGGGTTTCTTCTTCATCTGCCCTGTCCTCATCAATCCATCACTGTGGCAGGGATGAAGGTGGGGGTGTTGAAGCAAACTGGAGTGATTGCTTGGCTACTTACTTCAGAGTAGTTACTCGTGGTGGGTTTTGGCTCACCACAGCACCCCTCTCCCGAGCTGTTCCTGGCCTTTGGGCTGCTGGGAATTAACTGGAAAAAGAGTGTTGGGTGTGTTTAGATCTGTTTACTTGACGATGGTACTGAGCTTTGTGAGTGTGGAGTGACATTCATATTTTTCTATATGAGTGTGTAAGTTTATGCATGCATGCGTGTGAGTGTGTATGTTTACACATGAGCTCCAGAAAATCTTCTGAAGAGGAACATGGACTAGTGAAGTATGAGGAGGCCGAGTCAGAAACGCTCAGGCCCTCCACATGAAGAAGTTGCCCATGTGCACTGGAGAGTTTATTGTAGTTTTGTTACTGAAGCATTCATTCAGTTTTTAACTTTTTAAAGTTGAAAACAAGTCAAGGTTATGTTTGTGCTTAATAATTCAACAATGGTGCCAGCTCAGCATATTGTCTTTTTCTTCCCTAGTCATTCTGGTTTATTAAAAAGAAACACTGATGACAGATAGAAGGGTGAAGGAGGCTGTGCCTTTCTGCTCTAACTCCTGCCAGGCACTGACTCCTTCCCCAGGAATCCCCATGGATTTTTGTTCTTCACAATACATTTGCCCCAGCAGTACTATCCCTACCCTGGGCAGGGAAAGCTGGCAGCAAGTCAGGACTTAGATGTCCCCTTTCCGTGGACCACATCTTTTTCCTCTGAATAGGCACATTTTCTGTTTCAGTGGAATATTACTCAGAATCCTTCAGTAAGTCTGTCTCAGTGATACATTATTTTCACTTTGGTTATGAGGTTGTGGGGTTGTTTTTAGGTGGTCTGGGGTTTTTTTAATAAAGATTTAGACGATCATTAACTCTTCTGAAACCAAATAAGCTTGCATTAAAATAGGTTTTTGTCTTTTCTGTAAAAATAAAACTGTATTAGGAGCTAATTCTGCCACATGCCAATGTGTATGTTGCTTCATAAACAATGCTGCTCATTTCCAGGGGATCTGCTTTCCGGCGATGGTATTGTCACTATGGATAAGAATAGATGAACACAATTTTATAAATCTGGAAGAACTGAGAGCACACAGGGAAGCTCATGTTGTATAACTCCCATCTCCAGTGTCCCTGAGCACAGGCTAGCATTGTGCACAATTCCCACTCGCAGACTTGGCAAGCAATCTGAAACATCATCTTTTTCTGTTCTGGCTCCTCAACTTTATCTATGCACCTCCATTTTGTCACAGTGTATCATCTCCTGGTCCCGTCTTGACTCTGTGCAGGCCAGAAGCTACACAGTGGTTTTATGGGAATAAGTGGAGGGCTTAAGTCAGATCCACCAAACTGCTTAAGACTGGATGAGCCTGAGGACTTGAGATTTGGCTTCTTTAGTCAGAATACTGTGCAATATTTGACATGAGTTCTTCCAGAGAGCTAGATATATTCCTGGAGACAATGGGAATAGGAGTCTCTTTAGGCAGAGGAGGTAAAAATAACATGTACATTCCTGTTATTAAAAATGAGAAGGGGGAGAGCAAGAGAGCAGAAATCTTGAATGTTGTTAGCATAGTTCAATCTGGGGTTAGGATTTATTTTAGAGCATAATATTTTATTTGTGTCAAGTACACGTATCTGGAAGAACTTGCTTTTTGTGTGTGTGCATGTGCTGTATCTGAAGCCTGTATCCCATTTCCCTTTCCTGCCACTGAGCAAATGAAAAAACCTGGGGAAGTCATCTTGACACTGTGGTTTCACTCTGATGTTGTATTGCAGGTATGGCCTCGCATGTGCAAGTTTTCTCTCCTCATACCCTTCAGTCAAGTGCCTTCTGTAGCGTGAAGAAACTGAAAGTGGAGCCGAGTTCGAACTGGGATATGACTGGGTACGGCACACACAGCAAAGTCTACAACCAGAGCAAGAACGTGCAGTCCTCCCAAGCAGCCGCCGCAGCAGCCGTCAACGCCTCCCTGCAGATCCCCAATCCGAGCATCCCTTACGAGCAGACCATCATCTTCCCAGCAAGCACGGGCCACATCGTGGTTACATCTGCCAACAGCACTTCTGGTGTGGTTGCAGTGTCTGGGCAAACGCTGGGCGGGCCACACAACCTGATGCGTCGCAGCACTGTGAGCCTTCTGGACACCTACCAAAAATGTGGACTTAAGCGCAAGAGTGAGGAGATTGAGAACACAAGCAGCGTGCAGATTATCGAGGAGCATCCACCAATGATTCAGAACAATGCCAGTGGGGCCACTGTAGCCACCGCCACCACCTCCACGGCCACTTCCAAAAACAGTGGCTCCAACAGTGAAGGGGATTACCAGCTGGTGCAACATGAGGTGCTCTGTTCCATGACCAACACATATGAAGTGTTAGAGTTTCTTGGCCGTGGAACCTTCGGACAAGTAGTCAAATGCTGGAAACGTGGCACTAATGAGATTGTGGCTATCAAGATCCTAAAAAACCACCCTTCTTATGCCCGGCAAGGCCAGATTGAAGTGAGCATCCTGGCTCGGCTGAGCACAGAAAGCGCGGATGACTACAACTTTGTCCGTGCTTATGAATGCTTCCAGCACAAGAATCACACATGCTTGGTATTTGAAATGTTGGAACAGAACCTTTATGATTTCCTAAAACAAAATAAATTCAGTCCCTTGCCCCTTAAGTACATTCGACCCATTCTCCAGCAGGTAGCGACTGCCCTAATGAAGCTGAAAAGCCTGGGACTGATTCATGCTGATCTCAAACCAGAGAACATCATGCTGGTAGACCCATCCCGACAGCCATATAGGGTCAAGGTCATAGACTTTGGTTCAGCTAGCCATGTGTCTAAAGCTGTGTGTTCTACCTACCTTCAATCCAGATACTACAGGTAAGAGACTGGGCTCATGTAAAACTACTAGGAGAAGTATTTTACCTATGGGAATTTCCCTACATTCATTTGAATGAGTGAGAGTCATCCCTTAATCCTAAACAGAGATGGCTCTTAGAATGGCTTGTCGATGATAAGAAAAAATGATGTCCTAACCTCTTGGAGTTTACTTTCATTGAAAACCATTGTAAGTTTGCAAATAATCATAAAGTGTTGTAAAGATAGAGTTTGTCAGTTACAATTTAGAAAGCCTTTCACTTACATCAGTACTTTGTTCTCTGTGGAACTGTTTCCAGAAGAGGGGATGTCCACATTTCCTTTCCAAGTCAATGGATATAGGTTCTTGGTTTCTGAATTACTTTAACCTAAAGAGTCAATCCATATTTCAAATATGTCTTCCACTCTGTACTCATATGTGAAAGCAGAGACTTTACAAGTGTAAGGTTGGCCCACAGGAAAACTCTATGCATGCAGAAGATGGTTTGTCAAAGATTAGTTTTCACACAGGCTATGAGTCAGTGGGATTCTTCTGGCTGGCTCTTGTCAGCTCTCCTCCAGGCAAGCAGACAGCCTGGCCAGGCTGGAAACACCTATCGCCATGTGGGAAACTGTTGGTAGAGGTGAATGAGTATTGTCAGTGATTCGGTGTTGGAATGAGAACCTGTTGTTGTCTGTTGATTCCCACTCACAGTGCTTTGTTACATGCTAGGATGGAGTTCTGACCTCTGCATAGGTGTGCCTGAAGTGAAATGTGTGAACCAGCTTATATCCCTCTTCAGCCTGTTGAACAGTTTCAGCAGAGCAGCCTCTTTTCATAACCCCTGGAGGGGCATCCTCGCCCTCTGTCTTGACTCCAAGACAAAGTCTCTCTGTAGATGTTCTCAGACCCTCTCTTTGGTACCAGTCAGCTTGATTCAGCATCCCAGGGACCAAGAAGAACAATCCTATTGCTACCTCAGGGGTGGAGGGAAATAGTGAAGGGGTGAAGGTAATTTGTCTTTAGGTAACAGCTGAGTTTAGAAACACATTTTTGCTGTTGTACTTCCGTGAAACAGGGGCAAAGAGAGAAAATGCAATCCTTCTTGATGACTGATTTAATGAAAATCGGTCCTGGCAGCGTCCACAGCTCATCAGGTGGGTTACAGAAAAGCAGGGTAGTTGATCTGTTTGTAAATAGGAAAGAAATCTGTCTTACACATAGAGAGGACTGGGGATGAAAAACCAACATGAGTTGATAACAGACCCTCTCCTACTTCATAAACTTCACGGTGGGAAGGCCTACCTGAACTATGAGAGTGGAGAGAGTTAATTTTCACAGGAACAGGAACTTTGACAGTGTAGCACTGCAGCAGCTGATTTTTATCTGCTTGTCCTTTGCTCTGAAGGAGGCCAGGAAAAAGTCCCCAGCCCTAGTTTATACATCAGAAGAGGCTTATTAAATAAGATATTCTACCTGATGACAGTCCCATCCTCCAGGAGAGACGTGTTTCTGTGGTAAATATGCAAAAGCTTTTAGAGTTGCAATTACCTGACAGACTAGGGAAAAAAAAAAAAAACCAGAAAGATAATACAGGCATTTTGTTGTTGAGTTACCCGTGATCTGCGTTAGCAGCCTAGGTCCCTAGCTGAAAGACAGAAGGGGCAGCCAAAATGAAATATGTGACAGAAAGCAGAAATGAAAGAGAAAAATGGTTCATTCTCAGTGACAAACAAGGAATATTTTTGTGGCAGTCTCTGGGGAGGAAAAGGCTTGATAAAATTTGCTTTTTATATTTTAAATGTTATTCCTGCCCAGTCTGAAGTTGCAGCTTGATAGATAATAAGTTCTGTCTGTCTAATTCCTCCCTTGTTTTCTATGCCTGAATTGGTGGGAGGAGGTGAAAAGGGGCAGCAGCTCACCAGAAAAAAAAAAAAAAAGAAAAATCTCATTGGGTTGAATTACATCAGCAGGGGGCTGCTGATTAAGCTAAATTCAAGTCATGAGGAAAATTTATGTTCTTCTTCATTTTCTGATGGGAAAAATACAGCACAAAGTAAAGACCCCTTCCACTCTAAAGTGAAGGAACCTTCATGCTAGCGGAAACACTGGGCTTTATAAAGATTTCATGTGTCTTCCATTTAATTTACACTTGTTTTGCTTGCTAGAGTATAAAAGACCAAGGGGATGACTTCAAGAAATGGCACATTTAAGCTGGATGTGAAGGAAAAGCTTCCTCAGACTAGTAAAACCTCTCAGACTCTAAGCAGTCATGCTAAAGAAGTGACAGAAGCCCTGTGCCCCATGCATTTAAGGAAAGATGAGGCAGAGCACAGGGGACTATAAAGTAGAGGCTAGATCTCAGCTGGAGGTTTTTTATCATGGACTTTTGTGAGCAAATTCCTAAGTTGTCTCCATATTTTATTAACAACTTGCTTTTTCTTTTTCCTATCACTGCTTTTGAGAATGTGAGGGCCAAATCCTTTGAGGGATTGAAAGGTGTGTGGGGGATCCTGCTCCTTCTCAGAGCAATGCAAGGCCTCTCTTCTTCCCGTAAATGATAGGCCTGTTTCCTTCTCCTGGAGGTGGAAGACAAATTGTCTTTAAAGAAACTCTGCGCTTTTTCTTGACCTGAATCTGCATAACCCAGTATAAACCAGGAGAGCTCCATGGCTGCTTGCAGGCTTTACCTGAGTGATTTGCCATTGCTGCCCTGTAACGTGCTGTGAAGAGGAACAGGATCCCTCGGTGCAGTTTCTTGTGGAAGGAATGGTGGGCAGCCTTGCTGCTGTGCTGCTGGTACTGCTCAGGGGCCCTTGCTGGGTGCCTCAAACTCAGAAATGTCTCTGCCCTACCAGGGATATTTCTAACCAAATGCTCTCTGGAAGAATGGTGATGGTATTGAGGTGACAGAGTGAGATGGAAAGTATCAAAAATGGAATCAGAATGTCTTTGGTCCAGCAGAATTTAGCTCCCGACCCTCTAAGAGGATACAGCCTCCTCCAAGCTAGATGTGCTGCCACGAGTGGTACTCTGGAGATCTTTTTCGCTTGCTCCTGACTGTAGGGAGCCTGCAGGAGGCAGAACATGACAGCCTTGGGTGGGCTTTGCAGGAACTCCCCCGCTGCCAAGAATCCCTCTCTGGGAGGGCAGTGCTGTCTGCAACAGGCCTCAAGAGAAGGGAGTGAGCCCCAACAGGGTCACACCATGGGCCCTGCCTGACATGACAAAGGACATCACAGCTGCAGTCTGTAGTCAGAGTTGTCATCTAAAAGGGAGAGTGCTGTGAAGAGGATCCTCCTTCTGCTCACCCATCTTCAGCCTGTGGTGCAAAACTTGCCATGGTGCAAAGTGTTTCTCTCATGGCATCCTTAGCCAGTGTGTGTAGGATCTGACTGGTAGCCGTCCAAACGTCCCTTTCTTGGGAGTGAGGTCCCAGCCTGTCCCCCTGGTCACCATAGTCCTTCATCTTGTCCCTTATCATCAGCTGCATCAACAGAGGCCTGATCATTGACCCTTTAGGGAGGTTTGTGGTGATGCAGCCGTGGTCTGGAGGTGCCTGTGTGAGGAACTGAAGCTGATAATGGAGGGCTGCTCTGCCTAGCTGGCGGTTCAGGAGCAGGGCTCAGTACTTGGTGGTTTTAGCCAGACATGCTTAAGCTACAAGTGAAGCCCTGTTCACAGAGTAATGGATCAAAAAGCTGTGATAGCCTCTGCATCACAGGGTATCTTCCTGGAATTTTATTTTTGTCCTTTTCCTTTTCATGCTGCAGTTGGAAGGGGAAATCATTGAGGTAGTTTCTGTGATCTCCATTTTGCAGAGGTCAGAGGAATAAATGACCAGAGAGATCCCTTCTGGGTTGATAAGCTATGTATGAACAGCTTCCTGGGAAAGCCCACATCCTGAGAAATACAGGGCTCAGGCTGCAACAGATGGCAGAGCCTTTGTTAGAGCCCCCATTCATGCACACAGGTGGAAGAGGGGGTACTGCCCTCTGGGAGGCAGGGGTGGTTGGTGTGGTAGAGGGAGAGTTGAGGTCATCCCTTGTTGGAACACGAGCACTTCCCTATCATGGGGTGGCAGAGTAGGGGTGCTTGGAGCAGCTGGGCTGCTCATGGGGTCACTACCAGTTTGTTACCGTGCCCTCTTGGCTTTTCTTTGCTGTTCAGCTGAAACAGACGCTGTGTTGGCACCTCAGGGATGATAGTGTTTTGCTAATTAATGGTGTAATCACCTTACGAGATTTAAGTCGTTCAGAATTTGCAAAATGTTGCAGATATAAAATAACGGCTGTCACCCCTTCACTATTAGCAAATAAATTCAGGTTTGGTTCCTTGTTTTCAAAAGGCTTTTGGTATGTGGCTTGTCTGGCTTGGGTTGAAGATGTGTGCTTTGTAGGTAAGTGGCCTTTGATGAAATGTTTGGATAACAGAGAATGAAGCTGAGTATCAGTCGAAGAGGTGTTTATCAGTCTAGTTTCAGACACTGCAAGAAAATATGCATGCATAAAGGCTACGTGCATGTTGTCAGCCGCCCATACAGAGTGTGTAGTGAGGCTGTGTGCAGGCGTGGGTTTTAACTGGCTCTACATGCTTAGCTGGGTGAGTGCAGGTCCTGAGGGATGCAGGGGGCTAAACTGGATCCATCTCGCCACACATGGACGTTGTGCCATGACAGGTATCAGTCCTTCAGCCGTGCTGACAAGAAGCCAAAGCAAGGTAGATTTCTGAGCAAAGTCACAGCCTATTCCCCATTGTGTGACTCAACATATGTGTCATTCTGGTCAAAACTGCCCTTTAAATGAGGCAGTTGTAATGACACAGGGAGGGGCTATGCCTATTTGTTTACTCACTGAATTGGCATCTGCTATGTCCTTGTATAACAGCGTAATGCACTTATATTTCAAAATCTTCTGCGTTTCTGAACTTGGAAAAACATCTCTATCTCAGATTTGACTGCTTTTGCAGCTGTGGGAGCCACATCATTCTGTTGCAGTCCTCCCTGCAACATTCACTGCTTCACTGACTCTGCCTCTCCAAGGTAAAGCACAGGATGGTTTGAGGAGGAAAGTTTCTTGCAGGGACACTGGAGTGAAACCACAAAGTTCATTGCTGAAGTCTAAGCTCAGTTTCACTTGGTGATGATCATGCCTGGTAGGACTGCAGGCTTGCAAAACTGGCGATACATTACAGAAGACTTTGTGGAGGAAAGCAAACTTCAAGCTATACTATTTTAAGCAGTTGTTAATTTCTTTCCCAAGGACACTTGAAGTTTGAAGTTGTTTTTTTCAGAATTAAAATTCAGCAGAATTTTTTTTTTTCAAAACCAACATCAGGATTAACTGCATCTCAGTTTTATTGTACCCAGACCACCAAGTCTTGGAAGGGAAGAGACATTTAGCTGAAAGGTTTTGGCTCTGGCCCATCTTTGGGATAGTCAGGCCAGGTTGGTTTTTGGTTTTACAAAACTCAAGCAA
Source organism: Orthonyx spaldingii (assembly GCA_013397795.1). Taxonomy (NCBI): domain Eukaryota; kingdom Metazoa; phylum Chordata; class Aves; order Passeriformes; family Orthonychidae; genus Orthonyx; species Orthonyx spaldingii. The sequence continues at coordinate 331,910 of VZTJ01005675.1, read as the reverse complement.
AGATGGTTCTTTGCCAAGTTCCTTTGTCTATAAATCACCTTGGAGAAGGGATGGTATACCAGCCTTGTGCTCATGGTGCATCCAACAGGAGATTCACGCTGTCTGAACTCGCTATCTGGGGTCTAACTTAAAACAGAAAAGCCTGTATTTCAGCCTAAACAATCTCCTCAGACTAGACCCTCCCTAGTGTTTTCTCTGCTGAAACCTTCTTACTATTTCCCTAGGTATTTTTAATTTTGCTCTGAGCAGACACACCGGCTCCTCCTTTATCTTGTCAGAGCTGGTGATGTGCCCCTTTCCTTGTGCTGTCACAGCACCTCCCTGCCCAGCTCCAGCTCGTGATGCCAGCCTTGCTCCAAGAGGAGCCCTGCATCCCTGTGTGGAGTCAGAAAGGCCGTCTGTCATGGGAGGGCTTTGTTTATTTATTAACCAAGTGGATAAAATATGCCCAGTTACGTGCCTCCAGGCCCAAGAAGATTTGTAACAAAGGATTATTTGCCAAGAACCTGACAGGGAGCCTTTCCCCAGCAAAAAGAAGTCTTTGGTAGACTGAGGAAGGAAGAAGTCTCATGCTTTTTCCTTTTACCTCATCTGCATCTGAGAGGTGGAAAGTCAAATATCTCAACCGAGTGCTGAGCCACTCCGTTCTGTCCCCTCTCCTCTCTCTGGAAACAGCTCCTATATGGCAAAGAGAGGGCACGGACAGTAATTACTCCTGCAGATCTCAGTTTTGTCATGGTGGCTGGAAAGGAAGGTACCTGTGTGTCCACCGGCAGGGATCAATTCGTGAAGGGTGTTGTGCATCAGAGATGAGTACGTGAGCAGCAGCCAGAGGCAGGTACCAGGTCGGAAGTACTGTTCTTCCATCAGCTGGTACCACACCTCAGGTGAGGCACCCTGGTTCTGGTGTAAAAGAGCAAATAAAACCTGGGGAGAAGAAGGTAAATGTAATTTTCCCAAGGCTGCTGCAGCTTTTAAGCACATCAGTGATCCCCACAAAGGGAAAGGCAGCCCTCTGGATGCAAGCAGCCCTATTCACCCTCGGGGACACTGCCCACAGCCCAGGCAGTGCTGTGCAGGCAGGGAACGGAAGCAGGAGCAAAGCCACGGTGACGTGGCTGCTGACCAGGGCTCAATGGTTAACCACCAGCTCTGACACAGCTCCTGCCCAAACTCAGGTAACTCACCTCATCCTTCTCCACATGACCTCCAGAAGGACATGATTTTAGAACTGTGCTCTCTGTTCCCTCCACCCCCTCGACTCCATGACTTACCCATTTAAGCAAACCTTCCCTCTGTGGGCATTTGCACCACCCAACGCCACATAGTCCCACGCCTGGGGCTGACCTCCCCAAAAGCAATATCTTACTGTCTGAAAACAAATAACAGTTCAGATGGGGCTAAGCTGGAGTTCCCATGTGCTTTCTTTGAGGGCTTGCAGAGAGGAGGCAGTGTGAGAATGAACTTGTTACCAGTCCATGTACTACCACCTGAAGGCATCTGGGACCTCTAACATAAACATCACAAACCTTTTTCTTTTAAACTCAGCGGAGAATCCTAAACTAATCCTTACCTTCTTTATACTTGCTACTAGAGTAGTTTCAGTAACAGTGTGAGGATCAGGGAGTGGCTTGGAAGTCTCGTTCTCCACACTTGTAGGTTGGCTACAGGTGTTGGGTTTACGGGTTTTTTAGTGGTTTTTGGGTTTTTTTTTTGTTTCTTCTCCTGCTACAGTGTCTCTCTCATCACCACCAAAACAAGCCTGTCGCAGGATTTCCTGCTGTCTATTTTTCTTCTCCTAAGCTTTATAAGCACAGTAAGTCCTGTTAAGGCTGCAGCCTGGTGAAATGATGTGAAAAATCAAGGTCACTCTTGTATTTACTGTACCAGGGCAAGCCTGAAACAGCTACAAATGGCCAGGTTGTTTTACTTAAAAAGAGCTATTTACCTACAAGAAATCAAACCCTTCCTATTGCAGCTATTGGCTGTAGCACTTCAGACTCCATCTCTGTACTACATAAAAGACCTACTGTGTTTTGGTAAAGATACCTGTGCTCATTTCACGGGCTGGGACATAACCAGGCTCAGTACGGTGACAAGCAGTTGCTTCTGCAGCAATAATGTGAGTGAAGGTACAATTTCCAGGGCTACAACAAGAGCCAGCTGCATGTTTGCACGTGTATGAAAAGCATAAAGTTTGGTCTCTGCTTCTAGTTGCTTACTTCTGTGGTTTTGTGTTTGCTCTTCTTTTTCTCCTCCCACTCAAGTCACTTCCTTACCAAGTGCAAAGGAAGCAGAGCAGGGAGGGGGTGCTCTTTTTTCAGTTCTGACGACAAAGCAGCAGCAGTGGTGTGGTGACCTACAGATGTTACTCAGCAATAGGTGACCAGTGAAGGGGAGTGCACTGCAGTCACACTTATACTCTAGTATCATTTTCTATGTCTTCCTAAACTTATTTCAATGCATATTTGGGTCAGGGCAGTAGCTGGCCAAGGGCAGTCGTGGCTGCTGAGAAGCAAAATGAGGTGAGGGGCTATTGGGCTGAGATCAGTGCTCCAAGTGGGAAAATAAAATAATTAGGAGCAGTGAGATTCCTCATCCGCTCTCCTGAGTATGAAAAAGCATTAGCAATACACAGTTTGCACAGGATTTCAGGATACTTTGCTCAAGTACAATGTATTTAAATCCTGTCAGGTTTTTGCCTTCCCTTGTGCATTTGCTCAGTGCAGGCAAGAGGTGTAAATGTAACATGGAGGAAGCTTACTGCATATGTCTGTGCATTCATTAGGTTCACAAGTTTTAGGCCCCAGCACAGTGGTACTGGAAAACTTTATTACACTGAAGAGCAATTTTCTGGTTAGAAAGTATTTCTGCTCTGCTGCTTATTAGCAATGAGGTTAGAAAAGTGACTGATATTGGCTTATAAATGAATGAGTCATTACCAGAAGAGAAAAACTACCTGAAGTTGCTATGGTTAGTATGAGGTTATACATTCTCCAGCTTCAGACCCCTGAATGACATGACTCCAGTCCCCAGTTTCTATCTTCTCAAGCCATTTGCTGCACTGATGCCTCCAATTAGCCTAAGCTGATGTAAAGGCACCTTATTGTCAGGTGGGGTACCTCTTTCTCCAGGTCATGCTGGGGAAAAGGAGTAACTCTCAAGCAGTTGAGAGTGGTTATCTTGCTTGAAAAACACTAATCTTGTGGCCTGACTTAAGCTGAGTTACAGCCACAGCTGTTACCTGTTTGAGAGGGAAGGTCAAGGAAATGTCCTTTGCCTTTTAGGCCAGATCATACAAGAGTTATTTTGTGGTGCTTTACAAGGAAAAAATAAATGCAGAAGAGAGGGATCCATCCATATATATATATATATGTGTATATATATATATATATATGTATATATGCATATATGCATACTCACATACTGTGAGAGATTCACAGGTCTAAGAGGAAGAAGTAAAAGGGAAGTGGCTCTAGGAACTGAGAGAGGGGAAGGGCAGAGGAGGAATCCTCTTAAAAGACCATGGCTACCTGGAAGTTGCTGTTTCCCATATAAGGAAAGGTGTGGGAGGAAAGAAGATGAGGTTTCACCCTTCTTGCTATTTGGAGACTCCAAGGCCAGAGATTGCCAATTTCCGAACAGGACAGCATCCCTCTCCTGCGATGGGCTGGAAAGTAATCTGTGAGTCCCTGAGTGGCAGCTTGACCTTTGTTTTCTGCTTATTGAAGGACAAAAGTAATTGCAGACATTGTTGTACCTGCACAGACATGAGTAATTTTGCTTTACCTTTAATTTTTTGTTTTACTTTTATTTTGCCTTTGTGACTGCATGGGACCAGTACTTGGGTGGACATCCAGCTTCTGTCCCTGCTGCTGCTGGTTTGCATTGGCCAGAGAGCAGCAGGCTTCTACCCACTACCAAACCCAGTGTTTGTCTCCAAAGGCTTCTGCTCAGGGGCAGAGGCAGGGTACATGTGGGGGAACTGACCTGAATCTAACTGGAGTGACTCTGAATTGAAAATTTTGCAGTTGTAAGAGTTGGGTTAACTCCTTGTCATTACTTTGCTTTTTGTCAACCATTGCCATTTGTAGTTGGTTTAAATTGAAGTTCTGGAATGCAAGTATAATACCCCAGGCCTGATAAGACATGGAAAGTGCCAAATGTTTTATAGTGTCGTGACTGAATTTCTACCTCTGTGAAGGCTTGGGGCAGTTTTCAGATAACTCTAGTGACTTGCACAGCTTCTGAGTCCAGGAAGTTCATCAGCTGAAGCCTTTAGAGGTGATGTTCTAGCAGCTGGTGCTTGTGCTCACACAGAGGCAGACAAGGAGAAGTTAGCAGTGTTTCAGTTAACATCAGGAGGAGCTGTACTGCATTGAGTTGTTCTAATTGCACATAGAATGGTTGGATGGCTTGTGGTAGTACTGCTGAGCAACACCATGTTTTCTGCCTGTCCTCTCCCGTCTAGATGTAGGTGTCTGTAGCATTTACCTTGTGCTGTTCTCCTGGAATGCTGTGTTTGCTGAAGCAGGGCTGTGTTTACAGCACCTCGTGCACAAAGATTCACGTGGCTGGGGCCCTTAAACAAAAGGGTAATAGGGTATAACAGTGCATATGACAATGAGGGGTAGCACGCGTGTAAATGTGACAGCTGGCGTACAGGAGGAAAGCTGATGGCCTTTTTTGGATTCACCAGGGTAAGAATTTGTGTTTCAACTGGTTGCTTCCATGCAGAGCATTGCACTCAATGTCTGGAAGGGGTGTTGGGGGAGTGAAAGGATCATCCAATGAGTTAAGAAAAGTTTCAGTATATTTAGTCTTAAGAGTGTTTTACTTGCCAGTGGGAGACTGCAAAGCAGAGTCATCCAAGAGGAGAATGGAGTATATCTTTGATGCTCACAACAGTACTAAGAGGGGCAGATGAAATCTAAAATGCAAACAGGTTCAGCTGAGGCTAGATGAATTTGCTGGTTACTGTGCTAAAAGGTTAATGATGAAGTATTTCCAGTTGATTTCAGTAGGTAAAAGGAAGTAATGGTGAAGGCCTGTATCAGAAATAAAAGCTTATCTAAATGATCTCATCCCCGTAGTTGTCAAAAATACAGCTCATGTCGTCATTAGCCTGTTAAATCAGTGGACTGGATTCTGAAGGGCTGCATGAGCACAAGCAAGAGCAGGGGGTCATATTGTTGTTTCTGTAAATGCTTTTCTGGAGGCTCATTTGATAACCTATCTCCTCTGGACAGGTGCATGAGGGAGCAGGGAAGAAAATGGCAGTATGGGCTGGATTTCACTTAGCAATGCCAATATGTGTACAGGGATGTGGTGGCTCCAAATGTATTCCTTTGTAAGGAGGTCAAAATGCAGCTTGATGTGTAAGATATATAATGAGCAGTAGAAAGAAAGGCATGTTAACAGTGTTGGAAGATAACATTCTGTCTTTTGAATGGATTCTTATTATTGTCACTGATGTTACTTTCAGCAAAAAAATTATGTTGAAATTATTCTTTTTTCCCTATTGTTTAGCTCTTGTTCTCAGCTTTGTTATGGCCACAAAGAGAGGATAAAAATGGATTGGCACAAAGTTGGGTTTCCTGTATCATTTAGAGTTATGTTTTCAGCCCTTAGCACTTTGGTAGGGTCTGTTCTTCATTTTGAAAATAGCAATAAAAGAGCAGAGAACATAAGAAAACACAATTCTATCTTTTTTTTTTTTTCCTAATGAAATTGTCAGTGCTAGTCTGAACTCTGCCTCTGATCTGTATGAAGTCTCTGAACTGCGCCGTTGGAAGAAAGCAGATCCAAAAGGAGAGATAAAATATCCATGTGCCTGGCTACTTTAGAAGGTAGTAAAAAGCTCCCGACGTCTTGCTTGTTTTTAATCTGTATGTTTATGTCTACATAAATCCTTTGGGAATAAACTTTAAACATTTACACTGGATTTAGAGAATTACCTTCCAGCATCAGTACCTATGATCCAGCAAGAGTAACTAGAGTTTATGTGAATGGCCCTCTTGGCTTTCAGAGGCATGGGTAATGTTAAGGCATGTGTTGAATTGCTGCTCAAATGAGAAATGGTAGTGATGAGCATGAAGTGCTGCAGTGGATTTGCTGTTCGTGTGTGGTTGTTGGAGGTACTGGGCATGCACAGGGAGATAGCTCACGTCTTGGGAAAAGGATCCATCTGCAGTGTGTGGCAGCTGAGCATCAAGACACAGTTGACAGCCCCCACCCTGCCCCAGTTTGGTGGGGAGCTGCTGTTGAATGGACCTTGAACAAGCCCAAGCCTTCAGCCCCCTCATCAGAGAGGTGAAGAATTGCCAGCTGCTTCTTTCCAGCAGCTCTGGAAGTGTCTGCCCCATATAAGTTGTCAGGATCTTTTCCTAGCACCTTGATGCCCATCCCAGGCTCTGAAGGGGAGCCAAAGTAGAAGCTGGAGAGAGAAAAAGTAGCAGCAAATCCAGGAAAGGTTGGTTCAGATGAAAACAGAGGATGGCAAAGGTCAGAGTTGCTCTAGATGGCTGACACAGCCAAACGGACCACTCCTTGCAGCCCAGTCCTGTGGTTGGGTCATATGTGGGATTTGAAGAGGCTCATTTCCAGTTCAAGGTCTGTGCTTTTGAGCAACTGTGAAGTTCTAGCTCCTAGGCACACTCACAGCTTTTACCTTAGCCTGGGGCTACAGGATCAGATTACTGCCCACCAAATGACATTTGAAGTTGTGTAAGAATCCTATGTGCAGGATATAACTCTAGTCACTGCTTTTGTAAGGGGGCTGTCACAGCAGCCTAGTGACAGGGCGGAAAGAAGAGCGCGGTGCTTGGTTTTCGGCAGAAAATGTCCCTGACTTGCTGTATCACACAAATCAAATTGCACAGTGAGTGAGGGCTGAGGGAGTGAGGATGGTTGCAAACTTTGACTGAGGTTGTCAGAGCCACTGGTACTTTCAAGTATCTTGTGAAATGGCCACTTCCATTATATTTCCTCCACACTTTTGCCTTTTGAGAGATCCACCTTGTTGGGTTTTTCCTTCCCCACCAAGAAATGGTGCATTTGCTTGATCCTGCATTGCCTTGCTGGCATTTTGGGGCTGTGCCACACTATAGTATTTGCTGCTGTCGCGGTGTTCGCCGGCAGCGTGGCCAGGCGCTGGAGTGCATTTCTGCACAATGCTTTGAAACGCCTGCCATGCTCTGACTGTGCACACCCACGTGCTCGCACTGAGCCAGGGCTCCTGCGTGCCCCCATGGTGGCCGGAGAGCTGGCAAGTAGCTGGCATTGGCAGCCAGAGGGGAGAGAGGACTGAGGCACTGCAGGATCCCTGGTATCAAGGACAGGTGGCTGCTGTGGCTATGGCCTGAACTTGGTTTGCTTGAAGCTGGCACAAAGTTTTCCAAGGAGGCCTTGACTGACCAGGAGCTTAAAGGCTCTATTAACTGTGCAGAGTGACACAGGCTGGTGGTGGCTCGTAATTAATAAAGATACTAACCCTCCTTACGCAACCAAGAGATGTCTGACAGCATTACTAGGTAGTTGCTCAATAACGAGGCGTGTTACAACTAACCAGCTGGGACCAATTATGAAAGCCTCCCTAATGCTAGCAAGCACTTGCCTGCTCACATTGTTGGGCTGAAGTTGAAGAGATGAATGACTGCTGTGCAGCACGCGGGCAGGCTCATGGTCGGGCAGTGTGTGGTGTGCAGCTGAAGCACAGCCAGCGTGTCGAGCATGGAGCGTCTCTGCTCTGGGACATGTTTGCTGGGCATGGATGAGCCTTGGTGCCTAGCATCTGCACTGTCTGTTGCCTGTGCTCCCAGATGCAGGATGAGGAGGCACCCCCAGGGCTGCAGCACCATCTCCCTCCCCATCCGCAGCTTCTCCCCCACCCTTGCTGCTGTGGCAGCACCAATATATGCCCAGTACCTCCTCAGCTGCTTGCTATGAGTAGAAAAAGGGGAGGGAGGGAAGTGGGGGCTCCTGCTTAAGGCTGCCTCATGAATTTTTAGTCACTACATGAAGATTTCAAGAGTGTGCAAATAGAACATAAAATGAAGCAAAAGACTAAGTGGCACTGCACAAAAGGAGGAAAAAAGCCCCCAAAACACTGAATCATTGTCCAAAAGGTGCAGCCATTAGACAATAATAATAGTTTTTGTGTGCAGTGCAGCTGGGGCCACAGTTGCAGAAGGAAGCTCCTCGGTGACCTGTGTGATGGCTCTGTTTGTTTAATGTGCTAAAACAAAGAACTGAAAAGCAGGCACGGTCCTCGCAGATAGTCGCAGGGCTTCTCTCTCAGTTCCTGTGTCTGTGCCCTCTTTCGCTGTGTGTGTGTGTGTCTTCATGCTCCAAATGCAACTAATCACAGCTACATGCTCTTGGATGCCTTCCGTTGTGCATCCCTTGTCACTGCGCCCGGGCACTCCCTGGTTGTTGACTCGCTATTTTTGTAATTTAGAAACTACAGCAGATAATAAAAAGTCAAATGGTTACTATTTTATTGTCTCTTTTTCTAATTCTTTGTCCTTCAGAACGAGCTCAGCGTAATGACATTATTCCCACCCCTCCATCCTGACCTCAGTCTTTTTCTATCCATTTAGCAAATACTGCAGCTTGCTCTGTTTTTAATGGGTGGAAATCAATGTGGCTTTTTAAAATTGGATTCTCTCTGCCTGCACAAACAAAATCAATGGTGTTATTGAGCATGTGCAGGTCTGTGTGAACAGCAGCAGGCCAGCAGGGTTTGCCACCTCAGCGAGGCAGGGGCAAAGCCTGTAGTTCACACAGGGAGGATCACTCTTTATTTCTCCGTCATTTTAGTAAAGGCTGACAAGCAGCTTGGTACTGTTTAGAAAGTAGAGCCTAGGGTGTACTTTTTTGAAGTGGTCAGTGTGAGGCTGTTAAAATGGGGTAAAAGCAGACCATGTTGAGTGCCTGTAGGAGGTTTGAAGATCCCAGTAAAATGAGGTTTAATCCAAACTGTGCTTTCTTTCAGTATGACTTTACAATTGGTTTTGCCACATCCTCTGGGGTTCTCCAACCGTAGCCTCATTGGACCTTTGCTCTCAGATGTGAGTTTCAGGCGAAATGGGGTTTTGCTTCCTTCAGGCTAAGCATTTATATACAAACAAATGGGATGGGAAATTTATGTGTCTATGTTTGTCTTTTGTGGCAGATTGAGTGTACTAATATTGAGCTGTTGTGGGAAAGTTGACTGGCAGAATTCATCATGGCCTTGGGAGATGGAGGAAACAGGAGATTCCAGATGGATGGTATTGTTTTGGGGTTTTTTAATTTACTGCTTCTTCAAAGATGATCTTCAGATTTAACACTATCAGGATTTTATTGCATGGTGTGCAAGAAACAGGTTCTTCCAGCATGTTCGCATGGAGACTGACATGTCATCCATAAGTTCATGAGGCTGTGGTAGATGATTTGTGGGACTGTAGGAAATGGTATCATGAAGGATATTTTCAATTAAAACTTAGCTGTGGAGGGTGTATCACAGCCCCTGCCACCAGTGTTGTCCTCACTGTGCAGAGCACCCGAAACCAGTGTGCATATTTGTCTTCCAGGGGATAGAGTGATAGTACTGACTGTGAGATGGAACACAGCAATCTTGCGGGTGCAGCCAGTTCCAGACACCAGTGACACGGGTCGGGTTCAAACCGACGACTTTAGTTGTATGTGAAAGACTCCAGAACCTTTTATCAACCTGCAGGGCCATTCAGTCATCTCACATAAACGCACATGCCAATGCTTGTTTTGAACACGGCTTTGTTGGGAGCACAGCGAGCTCAGTGTTTTGAGTGAGAGCAGAAATTTCTGGCTGTACGACAGAATGGGTTTTCTAATGCTCCTGGCAGCTGAGGAGCTCTGGGTCCTAAACAGGAAGGGGTGGCAAGAAGGGACCTTTCTCTGCTGACTGCACCATCAAAAGATGTCTGTTTGGTGCTCTATGTTGCCAAGATGAAATAAGTTCATTTTAAAATGCTGGAGTAGTGATGAGTTGAAAGGAAAACTTGTGTTTCTAATGTCTTCATATCTCCACAAACAGGAGGAAAACTTGAACTGGTGTTTGGTTCCTGACAGCGACTTCTGCAGGGGTGGGGGTTTGTCCAGTGAAATCCTCTGACTTTGCTTTTCCTGACCCACTTCTAATTTCTTGATTGTTTTTTGTTTTAAACACTGTAAATCCCCATCACTCCTGGATTTCACTTGTAAATGGGGGGCTGGGGGGCACGTTTCTAACAAAACAAGGAAATGAATCTTCTTCTGTTCTCTGTTTGAGTGAGGATTTCTCTATGGCCATCCTTTAACTGTGTGATTGTCAGTGGCCTGGACAAATGAGGCAGTTTAAGTATCCTGCACTCGGTATAGCTCATCCACGCATACATTATGAAGTACACAGAGTAGCTATAAATGATGCACAACTCATTTCTCAGTGCAGGGCTCGGTGCATGTGTGTATGTGCTGGTGGAGCCCCTTTTTCATTGTGCAAATACAGTTTTATCCACGCAAGAAGCTTGGTGCTCATTAAATATCATTTAAAAGAAGCTAAAAATGCTTCTTTATTGGCTTATTTTCTTTCCACAGACAACAAAGGTCTGACTTAATTATTTTCAAATGTTGGCAGCAGTGGGGTTTTCTGCAACTTGCAAATCAGTGCAAGAAGTTCCCCTTGGCTGAAATGTGTTCAACAAAGGGTCCAGTTATATACCAATTCCTTAACCACCTAATTTCCACATGTAAGGTTGTTTTTAATCAATACAGTGGGGGTTTTTATATATGTGCTGGTGTTCTGCTTAACTCTGCAAAAAATTCAGTGTTTTCTAGAATTTGCCAGGATGTGCTTTTTCCTCTTCCTTTGTGAAGTCCCTAGGACAGGCAGGTCATGTTTATTGTGGAGAGGCTTCTCTTAACTATGAGGGCAAGAGGCTTCTCATGCTGCTTCTGTCCAGTGTCAGCAGCATGCTCTGCTGGGAGAGCTGGACAATGTTTAGACTGGGGCAGAGATTTCCAAATGTCCAAGCAGGAGTTCTGCTCCTTCCCAGGGACTCCTGTTGTCCCAACATCCCTTTGTGGTAGTACAGGAATGGGTGAAATATGTTGCTTATTCTGTGTATAGGGGGACAAATAACAACAGATTCTTCTGTATTTAAGGTTGGGATTTATTGGGTTGGAGCCTTTATGATGAGAAACTTAATTAAAATGAAAAGCTAAGGTTCTTTGATGAATCCACAGCTGAGAATTAAAAAAAGAAAGTATTGACTGAAAGAGCCATCAAATAATAGTAATAGTAGTGTTTGGACTTCTCTAACTTGTTTTGATCTAAATAAGTGATCTCATGTAAGGCTAATCAGAACATGATTTCCCTCCAAAATGCCACTTCTTCAAATTTTCTATAAAAAAACCCCAACAACAACCCTACCTTTTTCTTCCATTCTAACTGAAAACCTGCCACTATGAATGAAATTAAATAAATGAAATGTCAGGGTTTGGTTTTATTATAACATTTTTGGTGGTTGAAAAACCAATCCAGTTTTCTTTACAGAGAGGACAATTTTTGCCTTTTTTTCTTTTTTACAAAGCAAACCAAACCCTTATACTCTTACTACCCTCCAGACTGTATGCTTAAACATTCTTCAACATTATTCATTTTTTTAAGTTTAAATATTTTTTTTTTTGCAGTGGAGTAAAAATAATAAGCTGCAGTCTGAAATAGGATTGTTGCTCTTCAACTTTTCAAAGCAGTAAGGGAAAATAGATCACACAGCGAGTTTTAAAAATCAGCCAGTGTGTGGGATATGCTACACTGAACCTCTTTTCAGAAAAGAACTGGATTGCAGCCTTTAGGAACTGTGTTTACTGTAAGAAAAACTGAATTTAGACCAAGCAAAGGATGTGGGAAGCACCAGCTTGGTACTGCTGTGATGGCTGCAAAGCAAAAAATTTAAAAAAAAAAAAAAAAAAAAAAAAAAAAAAAGACAAAAACAAAAAAGGNAAAAAAAAAAAAAAAAAGGCACAGCCAAAACAGGGATTTTCCACCATGTGGAGAAATTACTGGAAATGTCTGAAAGACATTTGTTCTGGGAAAGTGCACCTCATAGTCATTTCTGCTCTCCAGCAATCCAGCAAAGGGTTAAAAGTTTGAGCGAGAATTGATTGGGGAGAAGACTCTGCCACAATGCTAAAGACTCATTTATTGGGAGAGCGTTATGCTGCTTACTGTAATTGCAAGAAATTAAAAGAAAGCAAATTAGCTGGGAGCTTTTCAGAACTCTTCCTCCTTTTGCTGACGTTAATGAGATTTTCCCCGTACCAAAGCAGCATTAATAACTTCTGCTGCGTGGCTCCCGTAAAGCCATCGCTTACAAAATGAAACAAACCCGGTGTGACGGCGAGGTGGGGAGCAGGGAGGGCCAAGGGGATGAGCACAAGGGGCCGAATCCTTTGGATAGGTTATAGATCTTCCAAATCCGCATGTGAGGGTAGCTCCAGGCCCAAGCTGTGCTGATGGGATGGATGTGTGTGGATTGCCTGCTGCCACCTGCGCTGCTGCTCCGGGGAGGCGCGCAGCTCTCCCCGGTTTATACTGAGTGCTGGCTTTTGTTGGGATGATTTCGGCCAGTGGAAAGTTTATGTAGTAAAGGGGAAAAATGTCACAGGCTGTTCTGAGGGCTGTATTTATAGCCAAGGCATTTCCAGGAAGGTGAATTTCCTAAACTGGGGTGGAGGTCGAGACAGAAGGGAAGGGCTTGATCAGGATCAGCTTCTGTAACAGGAATTCCTATCTTAAGCAAGAATCTGCTGCTTTCCAAGAAACTGGGCTTTTCCACAGCTAACAGAAGGGATGCTTCAGAGGCAGGGAAGGAGAAGAGTGAAATTATCCGCATTTGGAGGCCCCTCTGTGGGGAAACGCTGAGTTGCAAGCGAGTTGCATTGCAGGGAAAGGCTTTCAGTGACCCGTTCTGCTCCTCCATCTACCCCAGGAGGGAGGTGGCCAACAGAGCTGTGCTGAGTGTGTTCCCTTTGGAAGTGAGGCACAGAGGAGTTGGGATCCTAAAGTACTTTCAGGATAAGGGGAGAGGATGAAAGCAGTGAGGATGTAGCTCTTGCTCTCTTTGAGTGCAGTCCTTTCCTGTGAAGGGATGGAAAAATACCTTTGTTTTTCTGAAAGCTCATGGATGCAAATGTTTGTTTATGGTGGGCATCTCTGTAGCTATGTACACACAGACCCAATGTATACACACACGAGTGCATGTTGAGTGGGAGTAATATTTTGTAATTTCTAAGGCACTCCTACATGAAGAGACGTGGGTGCCTAAGAAAACATAGCTGAAAGCAAAATCAACATGACCTAGTAAACAACAGCTATCTAGCACATGTGTGCCTACTGTAAAGCAGATCCTGCCTTCCTCTATGGAAGCATATCCTGTGTGGGCTCTACATGCTTTCTCAGACAGCGAGAGAAGCCAGTGTCATTTGGACTGAGAACTCTGTAAGATTTTACTGAACTTGGATGATTTTTCTGCAAATTTTCTTTTGCATTATTTTGCATTTAATACCCCACTGTCTGAGTGGAACAAACTGACACCTAACAGCTACAGTGCCTGCTTTGTGGGAAGTAGTACCTGCTTGGTGTAGTGAAAGTGGAACTGGTTTTTGGCTGTTGCTGCTTGGCACAGGCACCTTTCTGGTGCTGTCCTGTGGGTGACAGCACAATTTGCAAGTTATTAAAAGTTTAGGAGGATTCAGAACATCTTATTCCAAAAGTTTCTAAGTATTTCATGCCTGTCATCTAAAGCAGTAGTGCTTCAAAACAGCAGGAGAAAAAAAATTACGCATTGCATATTTATAATACATGATTGTGATATCTGTTGACATTTATCTCTACTCTAGAGAAGAGACTGGGTAACTCATTTGTGGCAGGGGAGCTAAATGTCATATCTAGGATAGCCTGTTACAGATTTATATTAACCCTTTCAATTAATTTTCTTAATCTTTTCATGGGCTTAATGAAGGATCGTGTGATAAATCAAGTCTGTGCTTTTGTTCTGCCATGTAAAAGGATGCACAATAAAATTTGCACTGTTCTGGGTACAGGCACAGAGATGTGAAACATCAAGTGACTCCTGATGGATGATGGCAGGGAACAAGGAATGTGTGTGGGACCTAGCTCTGTGTGCCTTAACAATCAGTGTGGCCAGGTGGGAGATGGTTTGGAGAGCAAATCCTTTGTCAAGGACCCGACAGCCATGTTTGGGGCATTCTGAGGGGTGGCTGGTTTGGACTAGGTTTTGTTCGGTGGGTGAGTGCTCATTTGTGCACTCTGACACCACTTTGCTGTGGGAGCAACTGAGAAGTTTGCCTCGAAAGTGCCCAACTGAAACACTGGTGTAGATGCACTCTATTGTTAGTTTGTTTTCATCAAGTCTTATAATGTGTTCTTTTGGTTTTTTTTTTTTTTCCTTTTTAGGTTTTTTTTTTTCAGGTAGGATGTTCTACCTACCTGAGACAATCTGGTTTTTAACTTTAAAAAACAGGAAGGCATTTCTAGATCTCAGTGTTACTGCAAAAAGGAGTTTGAAAACAAGCTCAATACAAAAAACCTGAATATGTTCTTAAAAGAAACCAAAGTTATAACCTCATGATTTTGGTGATTCACAGGTGACTTTTTAGGTTATCCTTTCCTGGGAGAAAACCTACAGGAACAGCCTGTGTGGGAAGAGCATGCCTCTCTGACTCTCCATGATATGGAAGTCAGAGGAATTGCTTCTCTCTTGATTTAAATCCATGCATCTCCAGTGCAACAGCTGTGGAGTTATTTGTGGTTCAGGTTCACTGAAATGACAGCTCTTGGAAAATCTGCTTTCAAAATTTTCCTGAGTTCTGAAAAGAAGCTGCTGAGGAAGTCCAGGGTATGGGTTGTTTTGGTTGGTTGATTGGTTGGTTGGTTGGGTTTTTGGGAGTTCTTGTGCTTTTCTAAGTTTTAGAGACCAATCTCCCTTTGCATGGGGGATGTCCCAGGGCCAGTGTTTTTCTACACCTTTTGCTTTGGGCAGGCCCCATGAAAAGGGATTTGGGGTGGTTGATGATATTTGCCAGCCCTGGCCCTGGTGAGTGGGAAGCTGCCCAGGTAGGTATCCTTCCTCAGTGTACAGCTGCCCAGAGTCTTTCAGATTCTTTAAATCCTCAGCATCCACTGGGGGAACAAATTGGGAAGAAGCAGGGGAGAAACTGATAACTCCTGTGCCAGGAATCCCTCATGGTGGAGTAGCCAGGTGCAAGACAAAACCCTGGAGCAGGAGAGGAGTGCAAAGTCGTGCCTGTTCTGTTATTTTCCTCAAACCTCCTTGTTTGCAAATGCCAAGGACCAAACCCTCCTCTGCCTCCTTGCACACTCACCCCTGCACTTGCTGCTTCTCTCAGAAATGTGCTCGTAGTAAGAAGGAGTTAGAGAGACCAAAGCAATGAAACACAGAAACCACGGGCACCCAGGAGGGATAAAGCCACCCCACAGTTGCAAACCAGTTGGGAAGGAGGGGTTTGGATGAACACGGTGTTACTTCATCTGTGCACTGGCCATACCAGGCAACACATGGCTTAAAACCCAGAAGAGAAAAACAGAACAGGCTATAGTGGCTTTGAGGAGTGTCACTGTGGCATGGAGAGCTGCAGTCAGCCACTGAAGTCCTAGAGAAGGAGGCACAGGCTGGATTACCATGGCCTGGATCACAAAGAGATTGTCAGTGACTTATTAAACACATAAAAATCACACTAGGGGTTTTTGCTTCTCCTCTCTCCCTGCTACTTTGAAAATGGGGATTTTGTCTGTAGGCTTTGGAGGGTTTGTACCTTCCTTAAACAGTACAGTAAACCAGAAGTCCAAAATGCTTTCTATAATAGCAGATCACCACCCATCTGCTGAGATAACTTCTGGAAAACTCAATGTTGTGGCCAGGTTGTTTTTTTTTTAAACATCTCCACATACAATTTTTAAAGGTGCTGGTAGTTCAGACTCAAAAGGCATCCCAATTTCTAGCTGCTTGACTAGTTCTCTGACTCAAGAATCTGAATGCATAATATAAAGTTAAATAATTAGAGAATTTTTTTTCAGATGAAACACTTCATTTGAGGACTAACCTGAAAAAAATAATCATATACCATTGATGTATTTTTTTTCACCTATGTGTGAGTGCAAGTAATTAATAATTTGCATTCTCCAAATAATTTCTAGTGTATTGTAGTGGCGTAAACTACAAAGCAATACAAGCTTTAACATCAAACTTTAGGACGTGCACAAGTAGGGAACGGATGTTTGCTGAATAAAGTGAATCTGTATTTTGAAAATTCCCAGAGCACTTTAGAGATAATGGTGAAAAGTTAAACGTCAGAAAAGGGTGTATTTGCACCAAAGAGGAAGCTAGTTCCCTTTGACTTCTATCTCCATTAGCTTTTTTGAAGGCAGTGTGACTGGAGGAAGTATAAATCCACACTGGATTTGGATTAGGCATCCTCTGGATTCAAGGCATGCCTTTCCACGTCTGCAATCCCTGTTAATTTATTCCATTAATAGTGGAATACAGGTGAGGGTTCATGCTGCTCTTGTTGGTGCAGTTCCTGTCTGCCAGGCTGAATATCAGCCACTCCTTATTCTTGTGTCTTTGGGGTTTTTTTCCCCTTTTAATTCAGGTTTCTGACTCAAGAAGGGGAACACTTAAGAGCGCAGCCCATCACGGCTGCAGCAGCTGCCCACACAGCTGGGGTGTGACTCGCTTGGTTTCACTGCTTTTCACTTGCTTTTCCTGTGGGCATTTCATTCTGGGATGGGCACCCACCGTTCATGGCACCTTTGCTTGCTCAGCTCCATCCATCACGTCGTGATCAGTGGGGGTCGGGAGGGAAGGCTGGGTCTGAGGCTGGACTCAGAGTGAGCAGGCTGTTCACACTGGTTTATCTGCTCCCATCCCATGCCACAGCAGTGACAATGAGTGCCTTGTGTTCCTCCTCCAGCCCTGCAGGAAGGTGGCCATGCTGTGATGGGCCACAGCCCAGGCAGCACCACTGTGCAGGGATACAGTGGCCCAGCTCCTATGGAGGTCACCAGGGGTACTGGGGAAGAGTGGGGACACCCACCCTGCAGCAAGAGGGTCTTGAGTGGCTCTTGAGGTCAAAATTGGTATCAGTACTTGCAGGAAATTTGGAGAAAAAGAAGGCAAGTGTAGGATGTGAGAGGAGCTCAAAGGCAGAGATAATCTGCAGGATTAGTTCTGTTAATTAGAGAGAAAAGGGAAGTAATATAGATGTTGCAAGTTTATTCAGAAGTTTTCAGTCTGAAAAGGGCCCTGCCTAAATCAAAAATAGCTTCCCTTTACGGAAGAGGCTTCCTTGCTCATTTTTTATGTATTTATGTCTGACTTGGGCTGGCTCAATGGACAAAATGTTCTGTACTTTTTTCCTCTTTTTTTTTTTTTTTTTTTTTTTTTTGTCTGAACGAAGGCAGTCATCAAGTGCAGGAGAAGTGGAGCCACGGGAACTTGCTGTGTGTACCTCAGCTGTGAGGGCTGTCTGGTCCTCACTGACCGGGGACAAACACCCTGTTTCTAGGGCAAGAGCTGGCACTTGATGGAAATCTTTTGACTGTACCTTTGTGCCTTTGCCATCAGGCGGAGAGAAAAGAGCTGTTCCTCTGCCTTTTTCTCTAGGCTTTTTTGCTTTCATTAAACAGACAGCATCAGCCTCTGCTGGGTGGAAACGAGGGCAGAGGTGAAGGATGGTGAGACCAGCAAGGTCAGTGTGAAGTAACCCTACAGGACTGCAAGAGAATGTGTGGAAATCTTCCCCTGACTTCTATCAATTAAAGGGAAAAGGGGAATAGTTTCAACATTGCAATTAAGAAAAGGTAATAGAGTCTGATTTACATTTCAGAATGTATTAGCTTGGTTTTAATTGGAAAATAATTTGAATTGCAAGTGAAATAATTAGATTAGAAAGTCACTCAGCAATTTACCCCTCGTATTCCCCAGAACTGGACTTATAGAATACTGTTGAACATTAAGGGAGCTGCGTTTGATTTCCTTTCTTTTGCCCTCCCCTTCACTCCTCTCCTAATGAATGATGTTCTGGAAGTAGAGGCACATCTTCATTAATGACTACATTTTATGTCTGAGCTCTTGGCTGGTTGCAGGTGCTTTTTGGAGGTATGAAATTTGTGAGGACTTGTGAAAAAAGAACAAGGGGAGTTATTCTGGATTCCTCCAAGCCGTTTATTCCAAATCTAAGTTGTAAAAGAAAAGTAATTGTCGGGCTCTCCTCGATATCCCATCTTGAAGTGGTCAGGGTCATTCTGGAATTGTTAAATGCAGGAAAACTGGCAGTGGAGACATGTAGTGCTTGCAATGAAAACATCCAGCAGCATAGATGTGTAGCTGGTGCTTTATTTCCGAAAGGCACAGCACATCCCTGAGCACACTGCACGCCAGGAGCCCTAGTTCCATGCACTTGTATGCGTGAGTGAGCCCAGCCATCATCTCCCTCCTCCTCGCTCCGGGGTGAGCACTCAGGGATGGGGACAAAGGCAGGTTGCAAACTGGGTTTATGTCCCTGACAAGCACACAGGACTTGCTTTTGTGGTTACTGGATGGTGCTAATGGTTTTGTGAGATTAACTCTTCCTATTAGAAAGGAAAATATTTTCCATCCCTGTCATGGGGAAGTACACAGGGGAATCATATTTGGGGAACTTACCTATTGCTGCTTATTAATGTTATAAATCATTGTTTACTGGCTGATAAAAACAACCTGTCATAAATTACAGATCTCAGAAAAAATCCTCACAGATGTGAGACAGAAAGCAATCCATTACTGCTGCTTTTTCTCATTTCCTCTCTGGTAGACCCCAGCAACTGCACCATCAGCCTATGTTTATTTCTAATTATTTATTTACACGCAAAGCCCCTGCCTTCTCTTCCAGCTCAGGAATGCTTCTTTCACTTGAGGGATAACTTAAAACCAATTTGATTGGGCATGAAGAGTAATTGGACGTCATTTTGAGAAGCAATCCCTCTCCGTAATCCATCACTGTTGTCACGCTAGCCTGTCTCTGAGGCAGGGCAGCATTCGCTTGTCCGAGCCTGTTGTTCTTCCAAAGTAGAGGCCCCTTTTCCATACTGATTCTTTTCCAGCCTCTGTTTATTTCTTTAATGACTGAAGCAAAAGCAGATTTTGTTAAATAAGTGTCTATAAATTATTCTGACAGCTTTGTATAAAGGCATGTGATAAATTTTCAGGAAAGAATTTGTTGCCAGGATAGCTTCTGGAGCCAAAATGTTGGTGCCAAACTAAATGGGAAGAGCACATATGAGACACCAGTTGGGGTTCTGCCCTGTGGGGTTGCAGCCTTTTATCAGGTGGGCACCCCTCCTGTGGTGGTGGGATGATGCTCTGGGCCCTGACCTCTTCAGCAAGTCTTTACCAGAGACATTATCTGCCCCTCTTCCTGCTGTTTCCTGATCCGATTCAGTATGTGCACTCCTATCTTATTCTTGGGGGTTTGTGTTTTCTTGTTTTCTTTTTTTCTGTCCAGCAACCCTTAACGCTCTAATTTGATCTCAGAGCTGTGCCAGGAACCCTCTGGATATGCTGGTGGGATTTCACCTACGTGTCCATTCCCGGTGGTGGCCTGTCCGTGTGACTGGGATGTGACTGGGACATGCACCACATAGGTTGGGGATGCTGCAGGTGCTGTCCTGGAGCTGGGCAGAGCTGAAGGAGGTCCCAGCAAAGAGCAGCAGCAGGGCTGTGTCCTGAGCCTGTGGTTTCCCCATCAGGAGCTGTTCCTCCTGCCTTCCCTGGCATAAGCACCATAACCCAGGCCTCACAGTATCTCGGGCTAGGCAACAGTTTGAATTCCCAAGCTCAAAAGCTGCGGATTCCTCCATCTTAAAGAGCTGTTCTTCCATCTGTAAGCTGGAAACTCATTTGGTTTTTAAATTGTGTTTTCCTGTTGAAAGTAGACACGTAGGGGAAAGGCCTCCATGGCAGGACCCTCACCTCCAGCAGCAATGTGCACACATTGTAGTTCCCATTAGTTCTTCTCCTCTCCAAGTGGGTTTAACTTTCATTTTTAAATGGCAGAATTTGAAAGGCATATAGGGCTGAGCTAACCATGTAAGTAATTAGACTAGGAATGCAAGCAGAGGGGGCCATCAGCACTCATTATTTAAGAGCCAGCTTCATTATTTTTACTGCTTGGATGCTTATCTTAACATCAGCAGCTGCTTTTATTTAAAGGGGCTTTGCCTTGCCGACTTGATGTGCCTTTCTAGGCTCGCCTGGAAGGGCATTCAGAGATTGCAAGCCTTCCTCAGAGAGGTAAAACCAAAGTAGTTTGCTCCAAAAAAGATACTTCCTAGTGTTGAGGCTCCCAAAGCATTTACACCCTGTGCAGGCTCTGTGGGGATTTGTGCCCCCATACCTGGAACAGTGCTCCCACCATGATAAAAATAAGATGCTCTTTCACAGCACATGGTGTTATTTTTATTAGGCCAAAGCATGAAAATTGTCCTGGGCATCTAAAATTAGAAGATTATGAGGTCTGTACAGAAAAGCAATGTCAAATCACACTCTTGCAGTCCCTGCTTGCAGGTAAACACCCACCTTTGGTTCCAAGCTTCTGCTGAATCTGACTTACTGTAAGGGAGCTGATGAAACTGCACAGTCCAGGGTGAGCCCAAGTGCAGATAACTTGTATTCTGACACCTTTTTTTAAGTATATATGTGCCTAGAGCTGTATTTTGGTGGGAGATTTGAAAGGGGGGCAAATAATGCAATATTGTTTACCCAGTGGTTGTATCAGTGTGCTGCTGCATCCCTTCCCTCAGCCTTTTCATTGTCTCTCCTGGATTTGTTATCACTGTGTCTGTGGTGGGTGCCTGGACTCTGCCCCTGTGAGTGGCCTGTAGACAAGGGTGGGTCATGAGGGAAGAGGGATATGCTGCCATTCTTCAGTAGGAAAGTCTAGTCTAAGATGCTGAACTCCTTTGTGAGGGGCTTTGAGATCTACAAGCATGTATGATGCTCTGGAGTTCTCATGCCACTCAAAACAGCCTGGAAATTTGAAGACATCTTGCAGGAGATGGTCTGGCTGTTCTTTCAGCAAACCCCTGGGTGCTGAGCAGTGTATTTCTCCAGGCATCTAGGGAAAGGAGAGAAGATTCTGTCTTTTACCTTTGCAGTTTCCTGCATGCTCTGGTCTTTTTTCTGCAAATTTGTGCCCAGCCCAGCAGAGTTAAATGCTGCCACGTTGCGTGCAGGGCTGCTTTGTTGCCATGTCAACTGTGCATGTCATTTGTTTACATTTGATTTGGCAGAACATTTCATGATAAGAACCAAGGCCTCCAGCGACTTTGAACTGGGGGGTGACTAGGCAGGGGCGCTGCAGGATGGGGAGCGAGGGAGAAGGTCTGCATCCACCTTCTGCTGGTTGCCCACCACACAAGCAAATGGAGCTGCTGCCTGGGACCTTGTCATCATAGTTTCCAGGAAAATAGGAACAGGGGAAAGAAGTGTTGATTCTCATATTAATATCGATAGCAGCGTACGTGAATTCTCCGGTGGCTTCTTGCAGTTTGACCCATGGAGTGTGAAGGTTATTTCACGGCCTGTTGCGGCCAAGGTTGCCACAGCTAGGTAATTTCTGTGATCCTGCCAAATTCCCAACAACCAGATCTTGATTGTTTGCATGTGTTAGTCAGTGATGGGAAGAGATGAATCTTTACAGGCAAAGACCCATAATTCGAAACAAATCTGTGACAGACTTTCCTGAGGACTTTCCCCAAGTAAAAAGAATACCAGGGCTTGGCCCAAAGCCAGGGAGAAAATATGTCTCAAAGAAAATCTGCAAAGATTGGAGTAGTATGTGAACTCCCGAGTCAGTGCTAAAGCAATTCAAGAAAAGTAGGTGCAAAACTAACTTTTCAAAATTCTGTCAATGACAGTGGATTGTTTTTTTCTTTTGAATTTTTGGGTTTGGGGTTTTTTTTGTTTGTTGGTTGGTTTGTTTGTTTGTTTTTGTAAACAGAAGCAATCTGGGAAGAGGTTGGTAAAGTATAAGAGATTTTTCTCCAAAATACTTCTGGCTGTTTGACAGGGATGTTTTTCTCCCATATTTGTTACCTGATCAGGAGTGGTAAATTTTCCATTTCCCTCTCAGTGCTGTTCTTTGCCTTCTGAACGTGAAAGGTTTTGCTTGTGCTGTTGGTGGGAAACACTTTCAAGATTCAAGTGATGGGAAACTGGGGAGGTGATGCAATTTCCCCCTTCCTTCTGAAAAGAAAGAGATTTAATTTACAGTGCATTAATATGAAAAGCCAAGCTCGCCTCCCTGGCGACTCCGCGGGCGAGGACAGGGGACAGCACAAAGTCTGTGATTCCTTGTGAGGTGTGTACCTCTGCCAGTCCCTCCTCTGGGTGCTGGGTGAATCACAGCCTGCTCTGGCAGGCTGCCTTCTGGGGGGTTTCTGCTTTCATGAGAGAGAAAATACCTTTCATCTGTGATTAATGTTCAAACCACCAAGCACCACCTGAAGGACCGCGGTGCCGGGGGCGTAGGAGAAATGAGCCATGGGCCAGCGATGTGTTCCCCCACGTTGATATCCGTCACTCTGCTTGTTGCTCCGGCTTGATTTTTACATACCTGTGTGTGGTAGCTTGGTTCTGAGCTCACCAAGTTGTCTTCGTGGGGCATGCTCACAAACGTGCCCTTCGGTGACAGCGGCTGCCTGTGCACTGCTGCCTGCCTCTCCCCATCTTGCCTCCCTGGTGTCGGAGCCAGTCCACTCTCCCCTGATCCGCTGAGATTTTGTAACAGCTTGTCATAAGCAGCAGGGGAATCTGGAGTTTGGGGCAGAGACTGGTTAAAGCAGCAGTGCCACCAGGACGAGATATATCTGGAAGCCACAGCCTCCACAGCAGCCAGGCTGGGGCTGTGCTTCCCTGAGCTTTCTGTGGAGGTGACTCCAGGTCTGCAGGTGGTACTTGCTCATGATGTCTGACTAGAGCTGTACAGGAGTTGCCTGTATTGGTACCTTCTTTGTTACTCATCTCTGTTAACCAGGATGTCTCCCCCTAATCCAGAACAGTTAAGCTCCTGCTGGGAAAGCAAACAGGGAAGGTGAGGAGTGTGGTAGCATGGCCAGTGTTGGAGCAGGGGTAAAATGCCTGATTTCTTTTTCGTATTGTGTGGCTTGGAGAGATCATATCTAGGTAAAGGACTAAGCCAACCTTATGACTCACTTGGCTTTGGCCTTTCTAGGGCTGCCCAGCTGTGCTACCAGAAGTGACTATTCTTGTAAGCTGAGTCCAGCACTTGCCATTGACCAGCCATTTTTTGATCTCCATTCATTCAGGCCTTGAAATAAACCACTGAAAAACAAAGCCTGTCAGGTACTACCAACATGTGTAGGGTTCAGTCAGGATCCCAGCTTGTGTAAGGTTTTTATTGGGAACCAGTGGTAATATGGTGTGCTCCAGTTCTTGCTTTTTAATTTTCTACTTAAGGGCGAGACTAGGTGCTTTCCTCAGAACATGAAATTCTTTAATTTTAGACATGAGGTCTGGCACCCTTTGTGGCAGCCAGCTGTCTTCTCATTTTCTTAGCAGTGCTTTCATTCTTCTGCATTGCAAGCCAGCTCTTTTTCTGTGTGGGATCCTTCTCACCTCAGCCCTTTCCCAGTTACATAAAGAAGGAAAAATGCTAAAAGATTGGTTGCACTGAAATATAAAAAATAAAATTAAAATGAAATTGTTGAGGCCCTTTCTGATGTGTTGCTACATGCTAGATGTCTGCCTATGGATATTTCTAAATAAAAGCCCTGCCCATGGAGCAGGCATGGATCTATAGTGTTATCTGTAATAAAAAGCAGTATGTGGCATAATAGTATGGAGTACAGTTAACAGCAAAGTAACACATCTTGGGCTTGAATCAATGATCACCGGAGACAGGATGTTGTTTTGTAAAACTTTCAGTTGTTATACTGTTTTGTAACCTTCTCTCTCTCATTTTGAAGTTGGTATTTGCAAAAAATCTAGAACCCAGTGCCTGGAAGAAGCATGTGGGAGATAACTTCTACAAGCCCTTCCTTCAGGCTCACTGATGAAGTGGTGTCATCTGGAAGAGATGCCAGTAAGGGATGCAAGGTGTTCTGCTCAGTTCTTTCCTGAACTCCACCTCCTTGGAGACTCATGGTTCCTGTGCTAAGAGCAGGGACATGTTGTTTCAGTATTTATTGGGCAAGACAGATGCCCTTGTTCCTTTGCCATTTCTAGCAGATGAGCTTTCCAGCTGGGAACCTCATTTCCAAATAGTTCTTCAACAAAAATCACATTCCTTGGACTGCTTGTTCTCCAAAAGTGCTCCAAGTCACCTTAATGCGTTCTCAGCTGTCCTTTACAGCCGAGAGATATTTCTAAATGCAAGGTCACCAAATGCAGTGATATGCATTACCATTAAACTTGGCACATGTATCCAGAGATGGTCTTTTGGCTAACATACAAGGTTGGGACAAAGGAAGTTGTTTTCTTTCTTGTTTGCTTCTATGAACTTGTAATTATTTTTCTGCTACATCTCTTAGTCTTCCCAGCCATAAAATGGGATTCATAAATTGCAATTGCCTTACCTGGGTATATTAAAGTTTTTGAAAATCCAACAGCTGTCTTCGTGGAAATGCAAAATGCTTGAGTCTTTCTGATACCACCACACCCTAGGGGCTGACCTGCTGGCTTGCTTCTCACAGCTAGAGTCAAATGGAACTTCATTCTGCCTTCAGGCAGCTATAGCAGTTATCAGCAGCTCTGAGAACACCCTTGGTCTAGATCCTGCTCCAAGGGGCCAGACAACAAATGTGTCAAAGTAAAATTTTCATTCTGTTCATTCTCTTCAACACTCTTGGTTGAAGTACTTCTGCCCCTCATCAGTGCTATACCTGGGGACCTGTTGATTGCCAGCAGCAATTAATGCAATGCTGGTAGCAGTGCTAGGGAAGGAATGGAAGTGATTGACTTTCAAATTCAGGGTTTCTGTTTGCAGGCCTGTGCTTTGGGGAAAACCTGTAACAAGGCTTCTGTCTAGAAACCAAGTATATCTGATGTGAAATAATAAACAGAGAAATAATGTACAGGAAAGCTGACTCTGTTGCTTTAAGTGAGCAGAGTTGTACTTCTAAGTCCACTTTAGAATTAGGTTTTGCAAGACAGAGCCATAGATATTTAAGAGGGCAATCCTCTCAGCATCCCAAAGAGAACATTGCAGCCTCTAATTAAGCAAAGTATTAACTACCTTATCTCCTTGATGAAACTTGGTAAACTCTGCCCTGACAGACGTGCACACATGGCTTTCTCCCTGGAAATTTGGAAGCTAAGACATGCTTTCTCTATCATCTATATGATTTATTTTTCCCCTGGCTATTCCTCTGGAGTTGCAGTAACGCACTGAACCAAGTGCAGCTGTCTTTGCGTTGAGCTGTATTTGCATAGAGCTCTATTTGCATGTTGGCTTGTGCTGCCGTATAATATTAATAAGGTATTAAAGGAGAGCAGGGAAGGGGGAGGGGCATGTTAAAATTTCAGTCTTGTCTAAGCAGGGCCATGCAAATATGCTTCCTTTTATCCAGAATTAATGACTAATGTGTTAACTGGCCCCAGACTGGGATTTTGCTTTCTTGGGAAAGATGTCTGCAATAAGAGACCGTGTTTCCGTGTCTGTCTTCCACGCCCTTGGAGACATGAGTGGGTTTGTCCATTTTGGATGGAAGCTGCAAGGCTGCTCATGCAAGGAAATCTCTGTGTTTACAAGCTTGCATGTCTCTGGAAATAAATGCAGCCAGTAGAAAGCTACAGCATGGGAATGGATGAGAAGGGAGAAAGGGCAAAAGGGGTGGGGGGTTGGAAACAAAGGAAAAAGTATGGTGGCTATGCTTGGCATCCAGATTTGTCCCTGCCCCAGAGTTAGCCTGGCCTGGGCATCTGTTCTGCCTGGTGTGCCGGACTCAGAACCAGCATGTGCTAACCGAGGAGATGGTGCCAGCACCTCACTTTGCACTGCTGGCTGGGGGTACCTGCTGAGCAACGTGGAGAGTGGGCAGGCAGCAGCAGAGGAGGTGGGTCCCTTGCCCGATGGATTCCATGCCACTGTGGGGTGTGCCACTGTGACCAGAAGAGCCAGGGAGAGACCTTGGAAACTCAGCGTTTGCACATAGTTAGCTCTTAGTGATGATAATCTGATTGCAGGACCCTGGGAGCCCAAGTAGTAATGGCTCCTGTGGGGGGGATTAGTGTGATCTCCAGGCAGGAGTCACCTTCAGTCTGCAGCAGAAGGAGTACTTCTGGAGCTGCCACAACTGCTACCTTTTTATCAACAGCCTGAAGAAGAAGGGGAGCTGTTCTAGAAGGACCTGTTTATAATCAGGGCTTTATTAAGTTGCTCTGTTCTAAATATATGGATGATTACAGAGGGGCCAGAATTCCCATGTGTAGGAAGAGAGGTGCCTTAGCCCTAAGCAGGTTTTGCATTACTTGTCTCTGAGTTTGGCGGGTCAGAAGTTTTCCAAACCTGGCTTGTCACTAGTGTAATTGCCTCCTGTGCTAATTCTGAGTCAGCTTTCCTCGGGGTGGCATCCAGGTGAACCGGGATGGTTTATCCCAAAGTCTTGGTGTTTTAACTCAGAATGGAAGGATAAGGAAGGTGGTAGGGGGTGCAGTGCTCCTGTCTCCGTGCTCAGTTCATGCTGTGGACATTTTGGTATTAACCTGGTATTCCCCCAAATCACTTGGGGGAATAGTTTGATCTTGCTGTGGGGATGGTGCCATAATATGGGGGAAGCTCTGTTCTTAATCAGTGCAGAAGCCGTGAGGGGAAAAACAAGTCTGCAACATCACTTGGCAACACAATTATTATAATAGGGTTTGCTTCTTCCTACACTGCCCAACTGAATTATTTTCTCCATATGGTGGAGCTACTCTGTTTTTAACTGGTTCTTCCTGCCCCTTCACCAGATGGCTGTTTTTCTGCAGGACCTCTCAGCTCTTGCACATTGTGCCTTGCTGAGCTGAGAGCAGGGAGAGGAATTCTGGTGAACGCAGGCTCAGGACGGGTGCTGCCAGCCCTGCCTGGTCAGGGGGAATGAATATATCTGGTGCTGGACCTTAGGTGTCAGTGAGATGAATATTCAGTGTTACCTAACAGGATAACTCAAAGCGAACATCCTGTTTATATTTGGTGGTGGTGACATTTTGATGAGATGACGGAGTTGAAGGAGCTGTAAATGGGCTACACACAGGAGTCTTTCCTTTCTTGGTTTCCAGCTCATTTCAGGCCTGACCTGTAACAGCTCATTGTCGTCCTTGTCTTGGGTGTTAAGCACAGCTTGGCTAATACATTGCAATCCTGTCTGTCTTCTTGCTATTTTTGTCTTCCTAGGGCAGGGCACCCTACCTGTAAGCTTCTTGTTGCTCTCCAGATGCCAGGGGATCCTAGTCCTCCCCAAGCAAGCCTCTGCTGCTTGAGTGCATCCTCGTGATGCCAAAGAGGAGGGAAAAAAGGGACATACAGAAATTCCAACAGTAGGTACAAAGTGTTTAAGAAAGATAAATCACTTCCGTAATTTACGCTTCAGGAAAAAATAGCCCACCAGGGTTCTGGATAGCCAGACACTCTGCATCTGTATTCAGGGGCCTTCCTCATTTGCTTTTAGTCTGCTTTTCTACAAAAACAAGGTGTGTGTGATCACACTGCTGCTGTGCTCCTCTTAACTTTCAATCTGGTGAACAAATTCAGCAAATTTGATGCAGGGGGAGAGCTCTCAGTGGTATTAAGTTCTACATGTTCCATGAAAATAGGCAACTGGGCAGAGCCCCTGTTAATGCATGCCCCAGAGGAAGGGCTGTGGTGTTGGCTTGCCAATTAATATATGGTGTTGGAGGAGTGTCTCTGTACGGGAGCTCAGTCCTGAGACCTCTCTCTGTAGGAAACAGCAGGTGTCTTTCTCTGGCCTTTTCTTTTTTGATTTTTTTTTTCATTTGGTGAGACTTGAAAATAAAAATAACACTTTTCATCTTCAAAGAGCTTTAGAAACATCAGCTAATTAATCCTTCCCTCGTCTAGCTTGCTGCTTCAAGGAAAAGTGGGAAAGCAGGGATTTTTCTAAAAGTGAGTGAGATGGATCCTCAGAGGACTCATCTCAATTCTGAAGGGTCTGTGGCTGTGGCTCCGCACTCCAGAGCATGCAGCTCCTTATGGTGTTGTTGCTTGTTCTTTATTTCTGTAACAAACAGGTAAACAATGGAATTCAAAGAAAGAACCAAGAGATGTCCCCAAGCACCTGTGCCCCAGCTTATGGTTAAACCATCAACCTGAAAGAACTGTAAATGGGCTTGAATAGGGAGGGCAAGAAAATTCCCATAATTACATTTTAGGTTTTTTTTGAATTAATCTTACATGTAAAATTTTCTCATAAATTACCCTTGAAACACAATAAGGGCATTTCCTGTTCTTCTCTTGATGTCCCTGAGGATCTCTCAGGCAGTGTCAAAACCAGAAGGTTTAGGTATCTGCTGGTCACTCTTGAGGGTTCTCTTCCCTCTTAGTCTAACAAACCGTGCCTGGGCATAGTCCTGATACTCATGTGACAAGTCAGTGTTGCTTTATGGATTCAGGAGGTGATGAGCATTGTACTCACACTGGTCCTCTCCACTGGAAGAAAGAACATCATTATAAACCGGGCCTGACTGGAGAAGTCAGCACAAATGGTGTGGATGGAGGGTGTAGGTGGCTTTCACTCTCTTGCACTCAAATGAGCTCTGTGATCCAGGTTTTCTGTTGATAGTAGCTCTGACTTCTGGTCAGCAGCCACCCATGCCTTGTCTGTGTGCGGGCTGGGCATCAGTGCAAAAAGCCAGTGTTTCTGGTGGGTTTTCCCTTGATTTCAGCCATCAACCAAGTCTGGCAGAAGTGCCTGGATCACTGCCAGTCTCAGGGATGTGGAGCACATTTGACACAGTGAGTTAGCCTCAGAGGGGAGCAGGTCAGCAGCTGCCATGCTTCTGGTTTTTCTTGGCAGTGTGAAGGAGGCCTCCGCCTCCTTGGTTTTTCTGGATCCTACTTGTGCCTAGCACTTTGCTATCAGGATCCTAAGGTGAACATCTCCAAGCTCAACAGCGTTCAATACAGACCAAAAACTTTTGGTCAAGGTTTTTTTCCTCAAGAGCAATTCTGTATTTAATTTCCTCTTGAGTCTACTCCTAGTGGCTTTTCCAGGGTGTTTCTCTTTTCATTACCATTCAATGGGTGTGAACTTCTCTGGAGCCCAAAACAGGACACGCATGCAACTCCGTGTTGTGGCATTGGCTTTTGTCATGCGATCTTTTTGCTTTTGTCAGCAATTTTTTTCTATTCTACTTTGCATCAACCCTGAGTTCTGTTGCAGATATGGTTACAATTAGAAAATAATGATTTTAGTATTGTTAGAGCATAAATTAATTGTAGTTTCTGGTGGGACAGAAGAAAGCAAGAACAGAAAATACTTCTCAATCAAGCAGAAGTTTTCCTTATTTCATACATATTTACTACTATTCTACAACTGAAGAGCCTAGATCCAGAAATACTGCAGAGGGATGGAGTGGTGATTACAGAATGCATGTTCCCAAAGGAAGCTATTTTAGGTTTCCTCAAAGAAAAAAAAAAAGCCCCTAAGGCTCCCCTGAATCAGAAGCGTGATGCTGTACTTTGAGTAGAAACATATCGAGTTCCCTGCAAATTTGTTGTCTTCAAATCATTGCCATGTGCTTCCCCTGCCCATCTCTGCATAACTCTTAATTTGGCTACTCCTGTCTGTGTGCATAAATATGCAAGAAGTTACCCCAGAGTAGCTCTTGAAGCCGTGGTTGGGTTTGCTGGACTGGTAGATAGAAAAATTACTTCTTTTCCCCTCTTTTTCCTTTTAAACTGAGACATTCAGATCGGGCATCAGGAAGACACAGTAAACAAGGAGGCTGGCGTTGCTGTTTTTAGACAGGCGCTGTTCGGAGTAGGATTGCGCTTTAGGAGGTGCTAAGTATGTTCAGCAATATTGGCATTTTGTTTCAGTTGGATGAAGATCCAAGAGAAATCTGAGCCCTTCATGAATGGAAGCAGTCTTCCCTCATATGCCCCTGCATTGCTTCTCCCTCTCACAGGGCAGATGTAAAGAGCTGCATCCCTCCCACATCCATCCCACCTCGATAGGATATGGAACTGGTAGCTTCCCCTGTCTGGTGAAGGAAAGGCAGGAAAACCCTCAAGCTCCTTTTCCCTGGCCACGCCACCTTGCGGAGATCACAGAAGTTGTGCTGCTTAATCCTGCAGCCTCTGTGGCATCTTGTGGGGCGGTGACAATGGGCGTGAGCAAAATACATAATTAATAAAGCAGCGGTGGTTGGCATTTGCTGCCTGGCCACGGGTGGGATGCGAGGAGAAGCGGCAGGGTAATTATAGATGTGAAAAATGAGGCAGGAACAAGGGGTAACCTTTCTAGGGTAGCTGTCCCGGTGATCGATGGGCCTACATTGTTTTCTCGCTAACCTTTTGGTGAACCTCCCCTTAAAACAACAGGGGAAATACAGTTATTCCCTTCCCCATCTTGTTTGTTGGTAAAGCATTCGTGTATCACCTTATTATTGCATCCTAAATATTGCTGTGTGCTGGTAGTAAATCACAGGTGGGCAGTGAGCTGCCCCTCATGCAGAGCCCTTCTGTCCTGCCCCCGCCCAGCTGGAGGCTCCTGCCCAACGCGCTGCGGGCACCGTCTCTGTCACAGCCCCAGCTAAACCAAAATGACAGCTTTCCACAACTAAAATGGGTGTCGGGGGAGCTGCAGGGATAGAGCTGGGGAAGGGTGCAGTAAAGATAACGAAATGTACACCAAGAGTTTTTGATGGACGGACAGCGAAGCTCCAAGACATTGGGGCAATAAAGGCACGGGCTTAGAACAGCATGAAAGTGTCTTTAAGGGGAGGTGTTGGTCCATTTGCATCCCCTGCTGCTTGAAGGTACTGTGGTTTTACCCATCAAAGCCAAACCTGCTCTTTTGTCACTAATTTCTGTCGCAGCTCTCAAGTGATGAGGTTTCTGAGAGCTGCAGTCAAGTTTATGAAGCCTGAACTCCTGTGTTAGGAGGAAGAGGGTTCGGTCCAGGCACTTCAGGGGAAAGCATATGATACACACCAGATAAAATTGCAACATGTAAAAAAAATGTGAAGAATGCCAGGAAATGTTCTTGAACCCTACAGTTGACTTAACAGAGAGCTAAATGGTTACAGGCAGTCATGATAATTGAAGATAGGAATGTATGCATAAGGCAACCCCTTCTTTCAAGAAAGGGTGGATCTTTGCCTTGATGTCCTGGGCAGTACTTTTGATTGTGTATTTATTTCTCTGGAATGATTGCTAAACTTCCTCTCAGCCAAAAGCATTCCCTATATGTGGGGATTTCTTCACCATTTACAAGGACAGTACCAGCTACTTACAAAACAGTGAAATTAAAAAATGGCATCTGTACTGCAGTGTGATCCAAGGACAAATTAGAAGTTAAAATTAATCAGATGGGAATCAGTTCAGATTCCCCTTGTGTATAGTGAAAAGTTTCTTTTGTATGATTTCTTTTTTCTTCCGTGCAAGATTTGTCTCTCCAAAATTTCCATCATGGCAACCTTAGATTTTAACATGCGGAAAATGTTTATATTTTTTCAGAACATCGGATAGCTTTAAGAATTTGTTTTGGCAAGAAAAAAAGGAAACAGTAAAAGGAGACATTTGAAGAGTCCCAGAAACAAATATATGACTATGTGTTGACATGTTATGAAGGTGTTGGGAGCGACTCCTTACTTAAAATTGTGTTGAAATTTGCACTTACTACGGATTTAAATTCATCAGTTTCACACTTTAATGATTGAATTTAGGTTCCTGACTTCATACAGAGATGCGTTAGAGAACAATTGAATTTTCCATGTGATGGTTTTAAGTAAAAAATGAACTTAACTTTACAGAAGACTTTATTTTAAAAATCTTTTTTCTGAAGCAGTGCCTTTCTCCCTGCAAGCACCACCTTTGGGACTATTTGCACACCACATTTGCGTTTTTGCTTGTTTCCTAGTTTTCTGTCCAGCTCCACTAAGATGTGTGACATTAACAGTTAAAGTCAGAGTTGTTCCTCTGCTACAGCTGCAAGGGCCCTCTTCCATCTCCAGACAAGGGAGCAATTGCAGTCTTTGGCCCTAAAATATGGTAGCTGCAGGATCTAGACTCATAGTGGTCACCCCAGTGGGTCAGGGATTGCGTCTTGTTCAGGCTTGGTTGCAGATCCTGTCTTAGCAGATGCTGAGAAGCAAGCCCCAGAGCTTTTATTTCCAGGGTGTTGAGGGATCCCAAATTAGGTTGCAAGTTTTTTAGTGCAGGGACTGTTTTCTTACATTTTTTTTACATGTAGTACAGTAGGGCTCTACTTAACACTTCCAGATGTTAGCCCTAATATAAATGTAATAAAAATAAATTAAATTCAGAGTGGATTTGTGTTCTGCAATCTGTGCTGTGCCCCACTGCTTGTACAGGAGGCTGTTGTCACCCGCTCCGCCGGCTGTGCTGACTCAAGTAGGGCTTGAGTTGAAAGTGGAAATCTTCAACTCTCTGCAGCAGGAACAGGCAACTGGGGCAGCTCCGAGGTGTCCCTGCTGTTCCCTGCCACTCATATCTCCATGTGCAGATGAGCAGGCATTCCCAGGCTTTTCCTTAAACTTCTCTGTGGACCAAGCAGGTCCTCAGAGTGTAGGCAGGGTGCTGTGACTCACCAGGCGGGGCTTAAAAGTGGGCCTTGGACTTCAGGAGCTGTTCCCAGCATGGCTACTGTCTTGCTGGCTGATACCTACAGGTCATTTTGACTTAAAATCCGCCTTACCTCAGTAATACCCCTCTCTTTCGAAAGAGCCTTCAAATCCGTGTATTATTATTGTTATTCCCTGCTATAATAAGTAGAAGATGTGGTCTGATGGACACGGCACACTGTTCACAAGGACCCTGCTTCTGTTCTTGGCTTTGCTGTGCTCTCACTGTATGATCTTGGGCGAACTGCTCCACCAATCTGTTCCCGTCACCACACATCGTCTTAGATCATCAATTCTCTGGAGCAGACACAGTCCTTTAGCACGTCGTGTTTTGGCATCTAGCATTGTGCGGCTCCGGTCTCTGCCGGGACTTCTGTGTGCTACAGAAATACAAATAGTTGCAGCTAATAATAATATTAAATCTGTGTGGCTCTTCAGAGATAAGTAAAGGGCAATGCTCCTTTCTCCAAGAAGAAGGCAGGATAAGTACTTTATTTTTGTCTTTGTCTTTTTCTAATTATAAAAAAAAATGCAGTCAGTAGACATGATTAAAAAAAGAAAAAAAATAAAGGAAGGCTGCAGTAATTTGATATTTTTAGCCTCAGACCTGCTACTTGTTCTGTGAAGCCAATCTTAGGATCATGGCCTGAGTCTGGTTCGTATCCGTGTTTGCCAGGGATAGAAATGGTTTGGAGCCTTATATTGACAGTTGGCTCAGTATTCAGGCTAATCCTATAAAGCCACCATGCAGCTTGGTGCAACTTTCAGTATTTGCTGTGAACAAAAGTGTCAGGAACGTTACAGATCAGACATGAGAAGCTTCACTTGGCCAATACATGGCAAGGCTCTGGGCTGGAACGATAAGGGGTTGGGATGGAACTGAGCGTGGCAGAGTGGTTGGAGAGAGGAGAAGTCAACTTTTGTTTGTTTCTGTGTGCTGTGGGATTTTTTCAATTATTATTTCATTTCCAAAGAAATGCAACAGCAACAACAAAAGGTCTTAAATATTCAGCAGTGAAAACAATAGATTTGAAAAGGAAAACAAAAAGTTAGAGCCAGCTCTGGCATTGGTGGACACTTGGCTCTGAGAGAAGCGAGAACAGCTTGGATTTGCATAAATTGCATACTGCGGGTCAGAAAGCAGAGTCAGAATTATGCTTTCATTGCAGTGGCATGAATGGGAGCACATAATTGGCATTCTTCCCCTCTTGATCAGATGCCTCCTTCAGGGGATTTCTGCACCCAATACGTTGCGACTCATCCATTCACTGCCTGGCATGGATGGGGCTTTTGTTTTCAAATTATGATTTTCCTATTCTCTGATTTCTTCCATAACCTGGGAAAGCCCCAACCCTCCCCCCGCGCATGGCCCTTTGTTTGGGAGAACAACCAGAGGTCACGCTGTGCTGAATGTAGCTGTTGTTGCATCACCCCCTGTGCGTGTTTCTGTGCTTCTGGCTCAGCGTGGAGCTGTCGACCCCCGGGGTCCTGGTGCTCCGTGTTGTGCGCCTCCTCTCAAGCTGATGGAGTTCTGCATTTCTAAGTCCAAAGAGGTGAGTATGATTGTGGTCAGTCCACTAGGGCTTCCTCCAGGGATGCGAAGCTGCTTGGCTAGGCCAAGCTTAGCAGGCTCTTGGTCAAACCCAGGGCCTGGGTTTCTTTTCCATTATTGGGCTTAATAGCTTCTTTTTTTCCTTTTATGATTTCCAACTCAATCACAGCAAAGACGTGCTAGGGGATTCAGGCTCAGCAAAAGAGTTGAGTGCATGTTTAACCTGAATTGCAGCCAGGCCCTTGCCAGGATTCAGGCATGTATTTGCTTCAGATGATGCATATGGTAAATGTTTCCAGCAAGTGCATGTGGTGCTGCTAAAAACTCACGTCCATCCAGAACCTGGTAGCCACATGGAAGCCTTTGCAGCTGGATGTGAGCTTTTGGTCATCCTGCCTGTGTGGTTCCTTCTCAGCAACGCTCACCCAGGGCTTGCTGTCTCACCCTGGATGCATGGTTGCAGTTTCCTTCTCCACAGAGCCACCAGGTGCCTCATGCCCCTTTGTCCTGTCCTTTCCTGGGACCATGCCCACCCTGCTGTTGATTCCAGATCTATTCAGCAGCAGTGGTAAACCGCAAACAGCAACTAACAGCTATTGGTGGCTAAGGCCTGCCTCTTCATTTATTCACAGACAAATGTTTTAACCTGTCAGCGTTAAGAAATCATATTGATTGGAGAGATTTTGTTTTATTCCTGGGGTCTGTTAGTCAAAAGGGCAATTCCTCCTTTAATATTTTCCTGCCGTGGGCTTCGTTCTACTGTACCTTGTCTGGAAAATTTTTTATTTTCAAGACACAGGGAAAATGATCTTTATAAAATATAAACTATGGGAATTTTCATTCCCCTCTGGCTTTAGGAGGAGGAGAGCAGCTGGTAGAGAGTGGATGAGAAAGGCTTTATCTGCTATATTTTGGTTACTGCGCTTTGAGTGATGGGTTTAATAATTGATAGAGCAATTTAGCAATGATCCATAATCCTGAAAGAAGCCTACGCTCCCCTCCCTCTACCTCTCCTTCCCTTTCTCCTTGCCTTCGAGACTGATAGGCTGCTCTCAGTGGTTTTGTCTGCAAAATTTCATCCCTTGGTTTCTGTAAACAGCCTGACATGGGAGAGGGGGGAAAAAAGGCAAGTGTTTCTAAATCTTTTGTCTTGTTTCCACAAACAGCTGCACTGCCTTCTCCAGCTCTGGGCTTCAGTCATTTATTTGCTCACATGCTCTTGCTGAAGAGAGCAGGAGTTTTTCTTTAAGGCCCTAACCTAAATGAGGTGTGTATGTGCAATGTATGTAGGAGAGCAGAGGGGTACAGAGCCTCCCAGCAGGGACCCCTCCCATTTAAACCCAGTCTTTGTTCATGGCTGAATCCAGCTTTCTTAATCCCAAGAAAGGTGCATAGGGATGGCAAGTGCTTGATATGTAAGTGTGGTTTACTTGAAAGTCTTCCAGGATTAACCTATGGAAATTGCTTTTTCCAGGAGCCTCACGTGGATGGTGGCAGCGAGCATCAGGATCCTGATGGAGTGCCTGATATGTGTCTGTGAGATTCCCCTTTTTTAAATATGGATGCAAACCCACAGCAGCTTAGGGTTGTGTTTCCAGGTGCAGGGTATGCCCCCCCTTCACGGGGGTAGTGGATTCCTGTGTCGGATGTCCACAGTAAGTGTGGGAAGAGAGCGGAAAAGATGAAGCAGAAAAAGGAGACAGACACAGTGAGCAAGACAGAAAAAGAGACAAGGTTATAGGTACTGAGGATGTGTTGAGGCCGAGGCAGAGTGAGGAGAGGGAGGAGGTGCAGCCTGGCAGGAAGCCAGGTATAGGCAAAGTCAAGTGAGATGTATTACATTATGTTTTTCCATATGTGTTACATAGATGCCAGATTGACAACAAGTTGTAATTAAGCATGACATAAAGTCAAGCTATGCACAGCTGTATTATTCCTTAAAATTACAAAGGGTGACGTCCTTTGGGGCACAGCAGAGCTTATGGATGCTCCACCATGGGAGGTCTCTTGAATGCTTGCCAGGAGTGACACAGGCATTGCTTGAATGGACCAGGGAGGGAGTGAGTGACTTCCCTGAGGTCCAGACTAGCCCTGTCCACCTCTGACACCATCCTCTGGAGTATTTTCACCCTTCCCAGTCAGCACCCTGGTGGAACATGAGCAGTGTCAAGGGGTGGGTAGTCTAGTCTGCTTCTATGATTTATTTGCTATTAAATACCCTTAGCTAGCAATGAGAGGCTCATGAGGCTTGGTTGATAATTACTCCAGTGAAGTTCAGTAATTGTTGTGTAAATTTCTCTCTGTTTGTAAAAGACAGAACTGTGTGTGTGTATGTACACTTGATTGAAACACCCTGGGACCTGCACCTGTACCACCTGAAACACTCCCAGCTGTGTAGGATTTCGCCTGTGTGTAGGAGGATCTTGGTGACCTTCCTGTTGAGAATTGTATGGTTACTGGACCTTACAGAGTTAGAGAAGTTCAGGTGACAGCGAGCCTTGGGAGGCCATTTAGTCCAGCCTGATGGTCAAGGTAGGGTCTGCCATGAGATCAAGATCAGGACTTCATCTTGCTGGGTCTTAACAGCCTCCAAGAATAGCTACTGCAGAGTCCCTCAGGGCAGCCTGTGCTGGTGGTTCATTTTTCCTCACAGTGGAGGTGTTTTCCCCATTCCCAGAGGGATCCACTCCTGCTTCAGTTTGTCTGTCATCTCTGCCTTCTGGTACCTACCTGAGGGAAGAGCCTGGCACCATTTTCTCCATGTGGCAGAGGAGGAGGAGCAGGCTGCTCTCATGGACACCATGGCTCTCCCTCCCCCCACTGAGGTTGCTCCAGTTCACCCACCCACTGGGATCCCCAGGCTGAACGTGGTGTCCAGATGGGGCTGGAGGTAGGTTACCACGTTCTGCTGGCCCTGTTCCAGGAAGGCTGTTGGTCCAGCTGCTACCAGGGTCTTCCTTTCAATCCCACTGCCCCTCAAGTAAAGGTGTTCATGGCCATTCCAGCTGAGCAGTTCCCCAGTTGTCACCAGGGCTGGTCTGTCCCAGGGCCAGACCTGGCATTTCTCCTGGCTGCATTTCAGAAGGTCCCTATTGGCCCATGTCTCCCACGTATCCAAGTCCCTCTGGGTGGCAGACCTGCCCTCAAGTGCATGGCCAGGTCTCACCAGTCTGACATCACCCATAAACTGGATGAGAATACACTCTGCCTCCTCCTCGGGCCAGTGATAAAGACATTAAATGGGACCTGTCTGGGATAAACCCTTGCAGTACCTCACTGGTTACCAGCCTCCAGTTTATATTTATGTCCTGTAACATAAACCATCGCCGAGGGCTGAGTGGATCCAGCTTCCAGTCCTTTGAGCTGATTCAGATATATTTTGATGTGTTGCAGACTAATCTTGAGGGAGGGGCAGAGGCAATGTGAGCAGTGCAGTGTTGGAGCTCCTCTCTAGTGGTGGTTGTACAGGTGGTCTGGCAGCCTGGAAATGGCTCTGGCTACACCTGCAGTCCTTCCCAGAAACCAGCTGTTTGACCTGTGAAATACAGAGCCTGCTAGAAGGCCCTGTAGAGGCACTGTCCTTCCTTATCACTCAAACCAACACATCTTTGTGGGCAAACAGTATACTGTGACCGATTGGGTGGCGTTCGTCAGTGGTCCTTTCCCTCCCTCAGGAATAGCTGACTGACCTCTCTGTGGCTGGAATTTCATACTGGAATCTGAAAGGCATGATGTGCCTGCATGTTCTGGGATGAGTCTTGATGACTCCCAGGGCTGTCCCTTGCTCAGGGATGCAGGAGAAATGCAGAAGTCCTGCTGTGAGGCCAGCAATGAGGGTGAGCCAAGCATTTCCCTACTGTGACATGAGTGGAGCCTGGAGCTGCTGTCCTCTCCACTGCATGGGATGGGGAGTGAGCAAGCAGGAGCTGTTGGTGCTTGTAGGTGCATTAAGCTCTGGCCCTGGTGGCTGTCTTTATCGCACACACGAAGTCTGCAGATGCCCAGCTCTGGAGCAGAGGATGACCTTAGTCGGGGGGTCATTCATATTTGATGTCTGCATCCCTTCCGGGTGTCTGTGTGAGTGGAGAGGTGAAGGGGTGAGGGAAATAGCAACTATAACCTTTTACTTCCAGAATATGAGCCTGTCTCCTTTTACATCCCTTCACTTAAGAAATGATTTGGAGTCTGAGAGGTACAGAGGAACAAAAAAAAAAGATTCTCTGTGCATTCCGCCTCCATTACCTAAGAGTTAAGGGTACTTTGCATTCTACAGTACATGGCAATAAAAGGTGGACACCTCCACAAAATACGAAAGAGTCCAT
The DNA here is from genome assembly GCA_013397795.1 of Orthonyx spaldingii. NCBI lineage: Eukaryota > Metazoa > Chordata > Aves > Passeriformes > Orthonychidae > Orthonyx > Orthonyx spaldingii. The sequence goes on along the minus strand of VZTJ01005675.1, from coordinate 293,127 downwards.
AAAGATGCCAAAGAAAGGGTTCATCTGAGAGGAGGATAGAGCTCCATCACTTGGATAAAACCCCTTTGTAAGACAGACAAAGAATGGGGTTCCTTGTCCTCACAAGAGGTATCTTGGTGCATTGGAGAGCAAGAGCCCTTAGTGGGATGAAGCCCTGGGCGTGCAGCTAGTCAGTGCATCCCTGCTTGGGCAGAGGAGCTCAGCTCCTGCCTCTCTGCTTCTGCCCAGGGCTTTCTGAGTGGAGATGTGAAAGCTGCTGCTTCCAGGAATTCAGGCTTTAGCGGGTGAAATGAGCAGGTAGAGTAAGACAGGAGTTGTGTGTGCCAGCTCAGAGACATCTTCACTGTGGGTCTGTCTGCACTGCCTGCAGCTGCCCCCAGCCTTCTTCTGGAGCAGGAACACTCTCGGCTCAAGGTGCCAGCAAGTATCAAGTTTTGAGTTATATTTTTGTCCGGTATGTATACTTGTCCATGAAGGACTCTGCTGAGACTGTCATGCTTGGCCATGGGACCCTACCAAAGGTGGTAAATTATCCCTGAGGAGGGCAGTTTGCAGGGAAGCTTTAAAATGCAGAAAGAGCCCGGCTCTCTAGATCCCAGTCTGTGTAAATGAATTTTTTTTGGCATTTGTTTTTAATGTCCTGTGATGTGTGGGTAAAAAAGCCAGTGAGCTAGACTGGTAATTAATTTTCCTGACAGAAACACCAGACAATGAAATTACCCTGCCACAAAGCAGGGTTTTTAAAGTAAATACTCTGCCAGCAGCAGGCCTGAAAGCAGGATGGGGTCGTGTGTGAGGTGCAAGCAAATGATGAGATGGCACTTCTGCCTCTGGGGACCTGCGGGTGCTGCCAGCACAGGGACCCTGCCGCCCTGGGGCACCGTCACTGGTGGCTCTCTGGTGTACACAGGCACATTCAAGCTGGGCTCCAAAGGATGGGGGACTGACTGGACCCACTGCTGAACCGAGGAGCCCATCACCCTTTGCTGTCCAGGCAAGTAATTTGGTTGGAAAGGGGTAGGAGATGTGGTAAGTAGGAATGGACTGGCTGCTTTTGTCCTGGAGATAGAGGCTCTTGGCAGGGCTCTTCACTTTTTCCCAGGCTGGTGGCAAGTGGTTTCTAAACATTTGGTCTGTGCTGGTGAGATCTATGTGAGCTGTGGAACAGGTTGTGCCTGTGCATGCAGAAGGGGAATGCCTTTTGTTGGAAGACATCGAGGGCAGCTCATGGGAGAAGAAGGACAGGAGGGCAAAGTTTTCTGTTTTCCTTCTGTGTATCTTGTACTGGAGGCAGGAATTACTGTGCCAGGAGTGTTGCAGATGCACAGCCAAGAAATGAGCGGAGAGCGGGAAATGGGGATGTTCTTGCATGTATTGAGGTATCTGGCAGCTGGCTCCATTGTGTGCTGTCAGACAAGATCCTCACCACAATTGAAAGGTTCGGTGAGTCTGTGTTAAAAAACCTGTATTGTTGGTACAGAAGATAATTCTCTGTGCAGCCGTGAAGAGATCTGCTGAAGATCTCAGTGCTGTTCCAGGGTGATCTGCTGCCATGTGAATTGTCCTTCCGATTTATGATTGCAGTACTTGGATGTGCACACTTTAATAGGGCATTTTCCCTTGTTACATAGTGTTAGCAGCTGCAGAATGGAGAAATCCCACACAAAAACTGGTTAAGACATGGAAACTGTTTTCTTTCCCTTTGGGAAAGACAATTACACCGTTTTTATTGCTGAGCTAAATCTGAGCGCTTTTAGGAAGACAAGGGTCAGTTGTGGAGTGGACCGTGTGCACATTGTAGGACCAGAGTTATTTAATGTATTCATTACCTGTAAAAAGTGCTGGACCAGTAGTGAAGTGTTCGAGCATGCAGGTATCACAGACTTGCTTAGGTTAGGCTGCAGACAAGAGTGAGGAGCATTTAAAGGATTTGATCTAGATTACAGAAAACGGTATGCCAGATCAGTGTAGTACTGAAAGGCAGTAAACATTGGAAGACCAAAAATGAACTATTTCTGCATAATTCTATGTCCTAAATTAACTGCAGCTTCTCTGGGGAAAGGACTGTGTGTCTCAGAGGATCTCCCAGATAAAACATCTGCTGAAATGCCTAGTGTCACTCCAAAAGCAAACAAAATATTAAGCTTAGGGAAGATTGGAACGTGAAAGCATTCTGCAAATAGTGTAAAATAAGTCTGGGGAATATCCTTGTGTTTAACTCTTGCTAGGTCTGTTCAGCCTGTCTCCAAGCAGTCATGTCAGGAGCAGGAATTGTAGAGTCAGGCAGTGGAAGTGGAGTGGAACATCCATGAGATGGTAAACTGAGAAGCCAGAAGCTACTGCAGACATGGGAGAACAGGACAGAGATATAAAAAAAGCTTGTGTTAAAGGACAGGTGATTCAATCACTTCCATTTTCACCTCTAGACCAATCTATGTGAAAATGAAGTGAGAGGTGACAAATTTAAACCTGATGAAGGAAAATCAAGCTTTAAACAGCCAAGTTAAGATGCTATCGAAAGCAGAACGTTGCGCGTGGAACTCTGTGCCACAGCATGTGATGGAAGTCAAGATCTCACCTTGTCTTAAAAAACTGACATGCTTATGTTAAGAAAGAGAGGAGTTGCACATGTTAGATGCTGTGTGCAGAAGGATGTATGCATCCATAACTGAGTATAAAGACCAATGTCTGCCCAGTAAAGGTTCAGAGATATTTTATCTGTGGACAGGTTATTTCATTACAGAGCTCGTAGCATCCTGCCCCAAAATGCTTGGCATTGGCCATCTCAAGCAGGCAGAGCACTGCTGCTGGTGACTCCAGCTCCCTCTTTCACACAGCAAGCAGGAAGTATCTGCTGGCTGAAAATCTGGAAGCCTGTGTGGTATCCACTACCTGTTATTTTTGAGGTGTCTTAATGACTGCTTAGTTAAGTTTACAAGATCTTTTTGTCTCAGGGCCACTCCCTCTCCATGGAAAAATCGCAATTATGACGTGAAGACTGGGAGAAAACCACGCAAGTGGTGGCTGTGGTGTACATAAGGCACCATATCACTTAGATCTAGCCCCTTCTCAGAGGCATTCTCACCATTGTTAGAATTCATGAGAATGAATGGTGTTCTGTTTAGTTGCGTTTTATATGTTTAAATAATATGGACATTGGTTTGTGCTTTTCTTCCCAGTAGTGGAGATGGAAAACTTCTTCTGCATGTAAAAAAGAAATTCTCTCCTAATTACTGCACTCCAGAAAGTGGAGCTATAAGGAAAACCCACGGGACAGCCAAAGACGCAGGAGAAAAAAAAAATAGAGATTTTTGAACCTCAAATTCTGGGTCATCCCTGCTTGCAGGGGTCTGAAAGTGTTGGCAGCATAAGTGTGGGGAGAGAGGGAAGGAGGTGTGTGCTGTGTATGACAGCAGTGCGAGTGATTTTTATGAACAGGGAGTTTCCCACACAAAATCATGATGGGAATATCCCTGTAGTCCACCCCGCCACTTGAGCTAGTGGGAGGGATTTGAAGTTCAGGCGATGCGTGGCTGAGCTCTCATTAGTGACCAGGGACATTTCGTTCACAATGTGCAAGGCAGACAGGGAGAGGCAGATGGCTTTGAATGCAGGATTTACATAGTAATGAGATTCAGGTCACCATAGCTGTCTTTTTCTCTCTGCATTTTGTCTAGGTGTCGAGTAGTGTGTAGGGATGACAGGGATGACGGAATAGGGAGGAAAAGAGGAAAATTAACCCCTTGTTCATGAGGAGAGATTGCTGTTAGAATAAAAAGTTTGTCGCAGTGGGCTAAAGAGCAGTAGGGTATGACACTGACAAGCACAGATGAAGCTAGAAGGGCTAAAGGTAGACACTTTTTAAGTTTCTGACTTGTTTTTTGTGGGAATGACACAAAGAATTCTAACTTTAAAATCCCAGAATTTCCTGTAATTTTTACTTTCTGTGTTGCTGGTTTGAGAAGAAATAGTTTGAGGCTTTTATCATTACAAGTCCACCCAAAACTCGGGAAATTTGTGGATTGAAGATGGGACATGGATTCTTGATACAGGGCCTTTGCTTCTTTGGAACAAAATTACCATTTTGCTTGGTTTCTTGGCTAAAGACTTGTCTTGACATGACTGTGTAATGGCGTGATTAAAACATCATATTTTCCGCTGCAATTGGTAATTCTTAGTATGATCTCACTAGCGTCGGATCTTATCCTGATGACAGATGGAGAACTGGGAACCATGGGCCCTATTTTGAGCTTTGGATGGTGGCACTTGATTTGCTCAATAGCCAACCCCAGGCGTTCCCAAAACATGCATGAGGGCCTGAGAAATCCCAAGGCTATATTTAAAATTATGAGAGTTTTGAAGCAATGTGTGTTTCTTTTATCTGTGTATTGTTTTTTTTTTTTTTCTTTATAGTTAGAGGAGTATGGGAGAGTAAGTTATTCTTTCTGCTATACATCACCTGAAACCAGGAGCTGGGGCTTTAGAAGTGTTGCAAGAAGAACAGGAGAGAAGCTTTAGGAGGTCCTTGTATAAACAGGAACTGTGTCAATTGCGTGTGGACATCTAGGCGGAGGTGGGAAAAGAAAGGAAGGTGTTTATGTGTATAAGTTTTTCAGTATTTGGAAAATACTTTCAGTTCTTTCATACAGAAGTGTTTGAAACGCAGAGCATTTAGGGCACACAGGTCAGGATTCATCTTGTCTTACCTTGGCCACTGGAGTTGAGCAAGTTCATTTAACCTCATCCTACAGACCTTTCCAGCATCAGTGAAGAAGGGTTCAAACCACCCCAAGGCAGTGGGACAGATTCCCCCTGCAAGGGGAGGGAACAGAGGTGCTTTGGGTGGCATCTCCTGGAGCCGACAACAAATGCATGGCCAGAGTGCTTCTGCATTTTGGCTGTTTGGGCAGAAAGGGAAAAGGAAATCTAATCAGGCGCCTGGGACAGACTGGGAAAGGAAGGCTTCTTGGCTACTTCCTCCTGAGGAAAAGGCTTAGGTCTAATAGATCTAATTGCATTATTTCTCTGTTTTATTGTTACAGCCATTTGTTTAAAAAGTCAGTAATCCTTTTATAGCAGTCCTGTAATGATTATTTAATGTCTGGCTGTTTGTGAACCCACCGAGCTGTGTGAATAGAGGATGCTTCACCTCAGGGGATCTGCACGGTTCTCCACAGGGCAGCGAGCTGGGCCTGAGAGCCTCAGGTGGGGGCCTTGATTGGGTGCCTTCATATTCCCACTTGCTGGATGAAAGCGTGGTAGTTCTCTCCTTTACAAAGTGCTGCGAAACGTAGGGCTGTCTCTTGGCTATATACAGCCACAGTACTCTTCTGCAAGGATAATATTCACTGACTAATGTTTGGTTAGCAGGCACTGTGCCAGTGACTAGTGTGTCCCTCAGCTCTGTCAGAGCAGTGACACTTGTTGGCAGCAGCTCCATGAGTGTCACGATGGGCACCAGCTGTCCTACGCCAGCCGAGCAGGTCTGCTCTCCTTGTTGATGTTTTCTGACCTCTTCCTTCGCAGAGCCCCTGAAATCATCCTCGGTTTACCCTTTTGTGAAGCAATCGATATGTGGTCGTTGGGATGTGTCATTGCAGAGCTGTTCTTGGGCTGGCCCTTGTACCCAGGAGCTTCGGAGTACGATCAGGTGGGTATGGATATTGCCCTGGGTGCTGGTAAGTGCACACATGTTCTTCCCTTCCCTTGTCAGAGTGAACAGATGCCAACTTTTTCACTTTTGCTAATGACGGATGTGTGTTTCTTGCTCTCCCAAGTCAACCTTGTCGTTAGGCACTAGGGGTATTTATTCCAGGTAACCAGTGTGCAGCTTGGTACGCTGGCTTTTAAGACCTGACTGCTTGAGTGAAATCTCAATCAAGAGTCAACGCTGTCATTGACTGGAGAGCTCTGTACATGTCTCTCCTCACTGAGCAGAGCAGGCACCCGTTCTCTGCTGTAACAGCAAGTGCTGTATAAAGGCTTATTTGTTAGAAGAAACTGCACGAACTCGGCTGCATTTCATAACCCCTTTTATGAGAGTGCATATTAAAAGCAATGACAAGAAGGAGAATGTTGGCATTGATGTAGACTTCCAGTTAATATAAGCTGTCGTCCCTTTTCTTCCTATAGGCTTTTATGCCCTTTTTGTAGTCCTAAAACTGATAATGCAGCAGCAGCTAGAGCCAAGGCTGTAGGATACTTTACATTCCCATAGTATTCTTCAGGCTGATCTTAGCTGTCTGCAAATGCAGCCTGAAAGGGTCTTTTTTCTTTTAGGAAATAAATTTTTTAAAAAGGAAAAAAAAAGGCAGGATAATAAATAAGTTTTTCACATATTGAAATGTTTGCTTGACTTTTCTTTTGAAACTAGTATTTTTTTAATCAGAGCTCTAAAGGTGAAATTTGGCAGGGAAAATAACTTGCAGCAAAGAGCAGGGCTATTAGTGACTCTAAAGGAAATCAGATGTAGCTAAGAAACTTACAAGCGTTTGGAAATCACATACCAAGCATGAAGAGTAGATTTCTTTCTCTTCCCTGTTGTACCCCAAAAGCTATAAAACACACAGCTGAAAAAGAAATCACCATGCCTTACTGGCCAGCTTAACTGCCCAGCACAAAGCTTCCTCTGGTAAAGTATGATGAGGAGGGCTCCTGGGGAGCTGGGAAAGGGATAGGGGCTGATCCTGGCCCCTGGCTGCAGCACAGGCACTGGGCTGCAGGCAGGATCCTGGTGCCTCTCAGGTGTGTGAGCTCTGATGGACCTAAGGAGCTGCAGAACTGAGCAAGCCATGCACATTGAACTGGGGCCGGAGCGCCTGGAAGTGACTGAAACCTCGGCTGCTTTTTATGCCTTTATTTATTTAATGGTTTTATCCTTCTCTGTTTCTTCTCTCAAAAACATTTTCCATTCTTCTCTAAAATTTTCTAGAGTAGATGATGGCTGGTTTTAGTAGTTTTGCAGAGTTTGCAGCAATTTTGGAGAATTAAGCCATTCAGGAGTCAGGAGGTGCCAAAGTTAAGGTTTTGTGTGGCACCCCAGACATATGTGACTTTGGTCTTTCACTGTATAATCACAGAGCCGTTCTCCTTTACAAATAAATAAAAGTTTGAGATCCTGGAAACACAAACAGAGTACCTTTTAGCTGTGTGGGTGCCAATGAGGTCCTGCTTGTGGATGCAACCCAAATAACCTCATGTAGTGAGTAGAGACAAGTACTTTCTATACCATGAGGGTGTCAGTTGCGTTGAGTGTGTATTTCACCTCAGTTCAAAGGTAGTCACTTCATAATCCTGTGTATGGAACTTCAGACTGCTCCTAGGACAGGCTGTGTGCTCAGGTGGAAGAAAACCAGCAAAAGTTAAGAGAGCAAATATCAAACTGTTCAAATTACTTCGTGGAGGGGAGAGGGTGACATAAAAAGGTGCAAAGTGTTGAGACATCCCATTGAAATCACTGTGTGGGTCCTTCTCTTTGACTTCTAAAAGCTTAGAGTCTTTCCTCTTTTTGTGCCTAGGCCTTGTGGGAGTGCACTGTAAGGGTGAATTTCCAGTGATGTATGTGATAAATGGAGGGAATTCCATACAGAAATCCTCTTCCCCTCATTCCTCGCACTGAGTTTTTTTGGGTGAAGTCTATCTATGTGCTACATCATTTTTTTTCGTTTGTTCTGTTGGTTCAAATGCCTCCTGCACTCCTTCAGGGAGGACCTCCAGAGATCTTCACAGGACAAACAGTGACCTCTCATCCTTCTCTTACAGATTCGCTACATTTCACAGACGCAGGGCTTACCAGCAGAGTATTTGTTAAGTGCAGGGACAAAGACTACGAGGTTTTTCAACAGGGATACAGACTCACCGTATCCCTTGTGGAGGCTGAAGGTAGGAAGACATTCCCTTGTTTCTTTTACCTTGCAGTTGTTGGTAGGAAGTGAGGAGACAGTCAGGTCGCCTCAGAGCCTAAGTTTCTGCTTTTTGTAGTGCAGCACAGACATAGGGATGGGTACTGCCCAAGGTAAAAACTGCCGTCCCCAAAATCTGCAGCCCATATACACCTTCTTGGCATTGCCATGTAGGAAATGTGAGTCCAGAATTGACCTGGAAATCTCCCTCTAAATAGTCAATGAATTGGTGTGTAGTGGACAGATTTTGTTCTAATATCTAATTTATTGTGGGAAGAAAAAAGACAAGCATTTTAATTCTACAATCAAAACCTCTAGTAAAGTAGGTGAGCTCTGAGTGTCCTTTGCCAGTGAGTTTGGCTGCATGCTGTCCCCAAGGAGAGAGGCCAGTGGCCTTCTGGCTGTAATGGGTTGCTGAACCTCACGCTGGGGTGGATATAAGAAACCCACCATAGTTGGGAGGATCCTCAGAAGTGAAAGGGAAGAGATAAATCACTTTGTGACATAAAAGATGTTACATAACCATGGCAGAGATCATGTAAATGGTGTCTGGTCAGGCAAGAGAGACATGACGGTCCCTGATGAGGACAGGATGAGGCACACGTGGGAAGTGGCAAGTCATCTGCAGCTGGTTACAGGGCACTGTTGGTCAATGCCTGTGTCCTGTTTTGAGCAGACACCAGATGATCATGAGGCAGAGACGGGGATTAAGTCGAAGGAAGCAAGAAAGTATATTTTCAACTGTTTGGATGATATGGCACAGGTAAGAGCATTGGTGAGTAACCAGCAAGACTGTTCACGTGCTTTTCAGCAACAGTAACAAAAGGGAATTATATAAGTTCTCTGTGTATCCTATTCTTGGGCCAGCTCCTGAAAAGTACCATGATTATGTCTACCAAATTAGCTGTTATGTGCTGCTTTGTAGGAGTGACTGCATACAGTGGCATGTGTGCTGTAGTAAAGCAGCCTTGCAAAGTGGCTAAGGCACGTCTCTGAGTGTTGAAATCCTGCATTTCTCTTGTCTCTCCAGTGCTCTCCTGTATGACCACTGGCAAGTCACTTAGTTCTCCGTACTTTAATTTTTCCGTTTGCTAAAGGGTGACAGTGGAAATATTCACCATGGCCACAGAAGAGTGTGCTCACTGTAAAACATGGCTGGCTGAGGGGGAGAATGGGACATACTAATTCACTGTGTCAGTTCCATTTGGTTGTGAGAGCTAATCCCAGCATAACCACTCCTGTGATGGGAGTTTGTGCTGACAAAAAAAACGGTGCAGAAACTGGCCCAGCACTAGCACCAAACTGGAGTTTGTGCTAGCAAGGTCTAGACATTGTAGCACTGACAAGTAAACATGCAAGAATGGAGGACAGGAATCAGAGGAGACTGGATAATGCATGAAATAATATAACAACTCCTTTTTTCCTGGCCCCTGATACATGAATGGGATGTTTCTCATAAACCTACTGACAATTTTTATGTATTTTATATATTTTTTGCTCATAGGACCCATAGATAAGTATCTGATGGCACAGTATATGATAAATACTCTGATTATCAGAGCTTGCCTGCTACAACATGGAAGCTGTTCATCTTCAGTGGAGGGTGACTAAGTGTTTCATTAGCCATTGACCCAGGCAGGCTGAACACTTAGCAGTCTGTCTGGAGATGTGACATGCACAAGCCAGATGAGTGGCCACCACGTAGTCTGCCGTGGCTCTTCAGCAGCTACCCCTTTAGACAGGGAGGCTCGCAGGGCATGTGCTCCGACAAGGAGTAAACACAGTTTGCTGGAGACCTGACCATCTGCTCTTTCCCTTTGGCACTCACTCCTGTCCCTTCTCCTCTAGGTAAACATGACAACGGATTTGGAAGGAAGCGATATGTTGGTGGAAAAGGCAGACCGGCGGGAGTTCATAGATCTGTTAAAGAAGATGTTGACGATAGATGCGGATAAGAGGATAACACCCATTGAAACTCTGAGCCACCCTTTTGTCACCATGACGCATTTGCTCGACTTCCCTCACAGCACACAGTATGTGGCTTTTGTTCCCCTTGGGTTTTGAATTGAGGGGTGAAGAGGAGAGCTGGTTGTGGTGGAGACCAAGTGTATCTGAGGGGCTTTGTTCAGATGTTTAATCCCTAAGTTTTAATCTTCTCCTGGTTAAAAAAAAAAAGACGATTGCCAACTCAAGGTTGCAAGAATTGTGTTGTAGGTGCTTGGCATTTAAAATGCTGCAGTGTGTGCTACATTAATTATGTAAATACTTAGTAATTACATATTTTTGCATTAAAATGCAGAAGAAATGATGCAATTAGTGCTGAAAGTATCAGTCTATTTCAAAGTAATATAGTCCTGATTGTTACTGGAGTAATCAACCTTATCTGCAGTGGGGAGCCAACCCTTCCTCCCAGAACCTTCCCATTGTGCCAGGAGTCAACTTGGGGTTGTTTGCTTTTTAAGGGAAGAGCTGTTCTGCAGCAGGCTGTTTTACGGGCATAAGCAACAGGACGAGGAGTTCAAAATTCAGTTTGGTTGTTGTCCACCTGTGTCACCTTAAATACCATGCTCTGACCTCAGCTGACACATGTGGAATGGGGACGGGCTCCACTTCCTGATGGAGATATGAAGAAATCATGTCCTCAGGCCTGACTGCCCCTTCTCTTGAGGCTGCACCACAGAGCATAGCAGCCTGGAATGCAGGATACCTGCACCCAGCCCACTGCCCATGTCCAGTTCACACTGGGACAGGCTTCTCAGGTGTAAGTGGAGAAGGTAGACACATAGTGGGAGTTTTCCAAAGTCTTCAGGACACTTAGCTTTGAACATCCTACTCTACAGCACTTGGCAGTCCAAGGTGCTTTCGTAGGCTGTCCCTTCCCCTTGACAGGAGAACAATTATTGGCACAGTGCTGTACTTCATTGGGTGCCATTTACATGGCATTATGTGAGTGTTTTAAAGGCTGTCAGGAGCTCAGGTACAAAATTAAAGAGGGCTGCTTGAAGAGCTGCAGAGTATGTTTTTGTGCTACAGAGCAACAGGTAACTGTGCCAGCTCCCCTGCTTGTATGTGTGGCTGCAATATTCTGAGTTTGTTTAAGGTAGCTTTCCCTCTTTGAAGAAACTGTAGCTGCCTTTTTGTTACATTTATCACAAGATAAGAGCAGCTGCTTACCAGAAGGTAGTGGGTGCACGATCTGTGTAGACCCAGACTTAGCCTGCACAGCCATCTTTGAGCATTGTTACCTATAAATAGATAGTAAGTGATAAATGAAAACAAGATGGGGGATGATTGTGTTAAACAGGAAGAAAGTAAAGTTTCATATAAAAAACTTTCATGAATAAAAAATGACAGTAAAAATACTAAGTGAGCATCATAGACAAAACTATTTTAATTCACAACAGTCCTTCTGACTGTGCACCAACTGATTGTGTAAGATAGGAGAGATTTGTGACCCAATACATTGCCGTCAGAGATCTTTCCACTAACGCAACAGACCATAACCACATCTTCATTTTTGAAGTGCTCACTTATGGCTGCTCAGGCAAAGCCCCAGAAAGATTGAAAATATCATTGGGGCCAATAGCAGTGAGAATTTTACCCAAATAAAGAATTGAGCATCACGTCTGTGAATACTAAATGTGTGCCAGCCGGGTGTGTAACCCCGCTAGCCCCTCCGCGCTGGAAGCGGTGACTGGCAAAGAGCTGCAACCAGAGTGGCAAGTGGATGGAAGTTTTGTCTGCGATTACCTGTGGTTTGGAGAATAGAAACTTCAAAGCCTTGTAAGATGCAGGGAGCTATAATCTCTCTTGGAAATAAATTGGGCAGCAGAAGAAGTGAGAATATACGGAAGCTGTAGCTTCTGGAAGGAATCTCTGCTGTGGCACGTTTCAGAGAGGCTGCAAGTTTGAGCAGCACAAGAGGGGCTGTTCTGCTTTCTTACAAGCAGACAGCAAAGTGAACTTAGCTTTCCATTTCACATATTTAACTTCTGGCTCTTAAATTGCTGAGTATTCCTCAGACTTTCTGTCTGTTTTGCTTTGTCCCTGCTGTTTCCACACCCACTGCCCGTTTGTTTTTTTTTTAAAGACAGAGAACACGGTATTGCATTTGTAGAGCTTAACACCTTGTTAGATAAAACCATTTGGTAGCACACACTATTCACCATGTACAGAACATATACTCTGCCCAGGGCTTACTTCTTTGTGCAGGGAGAATTATATTAATACTTGACTGAAAAGAAGTGATCCAATAGCGTTCTGTATTTATTTGATAAGTGTTTGATTTTGCTGGATGTTCTGTGACCAACAGGTATAGTTCTGGAAGTGAATGCACATAATGGGCAGCTGTACAGTGTCCAGAGCCTGGCTTGTCTGCTGGTGTTTATGGCCCAGATCCAGTTACCAAGATATTACTTATAGGAAAAAAGAGGTGACCATTTGAGTAAGAGACAAGACGGGGCTAGAAAGATCTAGGTCTTCTTCATGATCAACCTTAGGGATTATATAAGGTTGTTCCTTTTGAAGGGACACTTTGTTTCTTAAAAATGATGTGAGGATATACCCCCTGCCTCCAACAGCTTAGATCAGTACAAATCAGCATACAGCTGATTTTCACTGATTGGAATTTCTCTTTTTCCATGTTGAGATAATGGAAGTAGAATAAATGCCTTTATACTTTCTGAGGTTGTGTTTCAGACTCTGAGGTCACATTTGTAAAATCAGTTATTGTGGAGGAATTGTGGAAAATCTGTATTGGTTTTTAGATGTCAAAAAATGAGATTGTATTAAAAATACAGTCTTGCAAAGGTTCACTGTGTTGTCTCTTAACCTCTGTATGCTTTGGTATTCTAATTATAAAAATGGAATACAGACAGTTTCATATATCAGATGCCTACTGTGCTCTAGCAATGTAGAGAGTATTTCAACTCCTTTACTGGGGCACAAAACAGGGTACTTCTCAAAATTTCCATTGCTATATCAATAACATTTAAGGGAAAGTCAGTGTAGAGGAAGAAACTGTAATCATTCCCCCAGAGACCCAGTTCTCAGTGTGAGATAACCTCAGAACCAGATTCCCTCAGGGCATTGAGGAATTTGATTTGGAATAACTTTTTGATATGAATTGTCCCATTGACTGCAAGAGGAGATGTCATGCTTCAAGATAAGCATCTGCACAAGCATTTAGCCAGACAGGGGCAATGTTTTAACTGCTTGGGTGGACTCAGCTCTCAGTGAACTACTTCTTAAAAGGAACAAAGGTGATTTTTTTCGGGGTCTCAGTGATCAACAACAGTAAAATGCTTCTTTGCAGAAGACGTGTAAAATTCTCTTTACACTTACACTGAGGCAAAAAGCATGAGTTCTCTTTTCCTCTCAGGCTCTATCATCAGAAAAAAAGCAGTATCTTTCTACCTTTTTCTCAGTCTCTTTCAGTCTTTTAATATTGCCACTTTGTATTTCTTGCCCTGTCCCCTAAAGAGCAACCAATTTGCTTGCTTTTGTGACTTGTGTTGCAGTGCAGAGACCCGTGGGAGCACTGGGGAGGCCCAGGGCAGCTGCTCTCATCTTGGCCTTCTTCAGTACAGGGTTAGTCTGACTCTCACTGGTTAAGAGAGACCTGCATAAAATAGAAAAGGGCTTTAAGAGCCTAGAAAGTGCTAAGCCTGCCGTGGAGACCTATTGCAGGGCCACTGTGATGAACTGTTACCTGTGTTAGTCGCTTGGTTGATTTTCTCTGCCTTCCTTGCCCCCCTTTCCCTGCGCAGCGTCAAGTCCTGCTTCCAGAACATGGAGATTTGCAAGCGGCGGGTGAATATGTACGACACGGTGAACCAGAGCAAGACGCCATTCATCACCCACGTAGCCCCAAGTACATCGACCAACCTGACCATGACTTTTAACAACCAGCTGAACACAGTCCACAACCAGGTGAGGGCATCAATCACAAGCAGCCAGTGCTTGAAACATTTATGTCAGGAGGGCCTAGAAGATGAAAAGCAAAGTAGCATCCCATTTAACATGCCTGCCAAGAGATGGTGCCGTTTTACTCTCCTTCCTCTGCTCTTTTCCTCATTCTCTTTTCTTCAGGCAAGCAGTAATCTTGTGACATTTTGTGTGACGGTGAAATGTTGCCCTTGTTGTTTATGTTGTTGTTGGGGTGATAAATCCTGCTTACTTGGGAAGTTGCTATGGGGAAAAGCTCATTAGTCCCTTAATGCAGCAAGCAGTACTTCACTCCCTGGGTCAGGCAGAAGTATTTGTGATTTTACAGCTCTTCTTCAAATTGACACTGAAGTAAAATGAATTTAAACCCTCTGTAACAGACACAGCTCTGTAACTGATCAACAGGAAAGAAGAGTTTAGTGATAATGTTTATTCTTATCTCTCATTGGTTTTACTCCAGGGGTCACAGTTGATGTGGGGACCATGTGCATGTGCCCCCACTGAGAACACATTGCACTCTGGTTTGGTGGGCTTTGGCTTTATAATCATGCTTTGTATTAGTTTTACTTGCCCCAGTGTTGGGGGGTGCTGTGTTAACAAATTTTATGTGACTAGCAGGCTAAGTTGTTTGCTGTGGTACTGTATTACAGCAGTGAAAGGAAACTCTACAGGGAGAGCACTCTAGGAGACTGAAGCTCAAGAAAGAGCCACTGTCTTTGAAGCCTTTTGGGAACACACTGCTCAAGATTCACTCTAGAGATTGCCAGTGGCATTCTGGAAGTGGTGTTTGGAAAGAAGGGAGCTAAAGGGGTCTGTGTAGACGTGCAGTGTGCTCCTGTGTCAGTCAGAAAACCAGACTTCATGACTCAGGTCTTGATACATGTAATCACAGAAGGTCTTTTGAAACAATTCAAGCAGATACAAACAGAGATAGGTCATGACTTGGTGTGAGAGGGTATTAGTTACAAACAACAGTTCCCTTTCTAGGCTGTTTCTGAGATGCTGACAAAAGAAATCCATGCTACATGCTCCCCTAGGCCCCAGCTGCAGGGCAGAGACAATGTCTGTACCAGAGCTGCTTGTGGGAAATGCAGACTTGCTTTCATTTCCTCACAGTGCACTTGACACTAAGATCAGTTCTTGGCCAGGAAGATCCACGGTCATTTCTGAATTCTCGTAAGGGGTGTGTGTTGTGAGCACAACCAGTATCCCCAGTGTTCCTAGAAGAATTGATAGAAATATTTCCAGGAAGGGTGTTTTAATTTGAACAAGCTCTAAGCCTTTCACAATTCTCTTCAACATACCACTTGTCTTGGCTTTCTTTGGTTTCCTGTCTCTGCAAAATATCTGGGGATTGCCTCCTTCGAGTTATGGCTTCTGAGATTACGAGTGTGGGAGCTGCTGTGGTTGCTGCTCAGTGTGTTGCACAGGAGAGCAAATTGCACTTCACAGCCTCTGCACCGAGAGGGAGTGAGGAGGAGGAGAAATGTTCTGGTGTCACATCCTTCATGGCTGTGGCAGTGCAGCATGGGTCCGGTGGCAACCAGGGCAGTACAAAATGCTTAGTCTGGCCTCTCCTGCACTGTGATCAAAGCCTCCTCCTGGCTTCATACATTCACCATGAGGAGGTGTTGTCTGACCTATCTCAAGCAGTATTGGTGGCACGTTTGGACAGAGGGGAAAGACTGCCTCTGGTCTGGTGTCTGGCTCCCTAGGCATGCATGCTACAAACATATATTTAGCGCAGTGGCAGTGCCTGCAACTGTTAGACTCAGTCCAAATTGAAACAAAAAAAAAGTCTTCAGATTTCTAGATTTTTTGCAGAACTCTGGGCTGATTTTTTGGCTGTGCAACATCCCCTACTGGAGTTTCTGCTCTTAAGAGATTTTAAAGACCAGTCAAGTGAAGTTTGGACTTTGCAAGTATTAGCATTACCTCCTGTTATGCCTTCTGATTACTTCAAATTCCAAACATAATTCAAGGGGCATGTGCCATCTGAGATACAGGGTATCTAAGAGGAAAGGCCAGAATGGATTTGCCCTCTCAGGATGAGATTTCACAGAGCATGGAGGTGCTGAGTCTATTTTGCCTAAGAAATGTGAGCAGCTTCTAGAGCTATGTACATGATGAATGAACAATGTGATTTGTGGATAGCAACATTTTCTGGGCCCATCTTCATCATGCTGCAAATCAGAGCCAGTTGGGTGAGAAATGGGGCTGCAGTTCTGCTGTAGGGAATGTGCTGTGTCTCTGAGCAGTACATGCAGTTCTGTGTGGCCAGAGATCCCATGGCATGGTACAGCTGTGGTTACTCAAGCAGGTAGAGATCCTTTCCCCAGCACTGCCCTTGTCTCTTTGCTCCTCAGTGTCCTGTTCTACCCCTTGTTTGCTGTTTTGTTTTGGTTTTTATTTTATCTTACCTATTTTACTTTATTATTTTTTTGCATTTTGCTTCTTCCGACGTACCCATCTCCCTCATTTTTTGTTTTTGTTTTAATTCCCGTCATTCCTTTAGACCACCAACCTGGCTCCCACCTCCTCCAGTGCCACTATTTCCTTAGCCAACCCCGAGGTCTCCATACTAAATTACCAATCTGCACTCTACCAGCCCTCAGCGGCGTCCATGGCTGCGGTGGCCCAGCGGAGCATGCCCCTGCAGACGGGAACAGCGCAGATCTGTGCCCGGCCAGACCCCTTACAGCAAGCCCTCATCGTCTGCCCACCCGGCTTCCAAGGTAAGTGACAGCCTCACCAGGTCTTGGCCTGCTGCTTCATCCAGCTCTTGTTGGAAATGAGCTTCCTCAGTGCAGGTCATACAGCTGGAAAAAAGGCTGGCCTAGTAAATCAGAGCAGCAAGGTTGTTGCAGAGAGAAGTGTTTGTGATGGCAAAGGATCTTGCAGGCACCTCTAACATCATGAGTTGGAGGCAGCTGATCTAAAACAATGGGGCAGATACAAAGGGGCTGGGGGAGAATATGCAATCCTTGTCATCCTTTGCCCTGAAGAAAGTTCAAGGCTCTTCTGCCATACTTTGGTAAATTTGAAAGCTTTCCCACACAATACCAGTAAATCAGTACATATGTAATGGGTCATACTGTCACTTCTCAGTGACTTGATTGCAAAAAGGGGAACTCAGGAGGGTAATGCAGCAGGAAGTGTGATGCTGGTGCAGATGAGGTTCTCCCCCATAACAGATGCTCATGACCATTTATGAGGACAATTCGCTCAGCTCTAGCCCTGCTGCAAACAGCTCTGCCTGAGTATACTAGTGGTGGGTACTATTATCAGACGACTTGGGAGATGCTCAGCATTAACCACATGTCCTTCTCTTAACTACAGCTACATGCTGTAGCAATTTGGGAAAACTAGCCAAGTATCTCTAGGAAGTGGTCTAAATAGACTTCAGTTCAGCTGGTGCAACTGCTGCTCTTCATTTCTGCAAGCCTGTCTGTGCATTAGTCTCCAGGCACTTGTTAAATGTTCTGCAAGATTATCAAAGCTCTTTTGAACTAGAGAAGTTTAGGTAGACCTCTTCTGCATAGTTAAAATGCATCTCAAGGGTTTGACTTCAGAAGTGGAGTATGTAAGAGACCATCTTCAGCTTGCTGCCTTGAGAAGGCTCCGAAGTTGAGGAGGCAGCACAGGCTGTGCCATGCACTGAGGTGCTGGAGAGGGAAGCTTACTCCAGCTCAGTTAGGCTAATGTGGGGCTCAGTCAATAGTTATTGGAGTTTGGGTGTGCTAGGGCATTTTAAATATGAGTCCCAAGAAACTGTGCAAGAGAAAATCACCTGTCCCCATTAAGGCTGAGGGAGTATGAAGTTCTGGATTCCCATCCCGCTTCACTGTAAAGAAAGCATTCTCACGTAGCAATGGGTTTTGTCTGACAAAGACCATTTTTTGTTGTTAAACCAGAGAATATGGGGAAGAGAAGCCATTCACTCCCCTCTTTTCCTTTTCTCCCTGCACAGATTGCATTGCAATATTTCCCATGCATATGAGGTACCCTAAAAATATGAACTCAGTTAAATCCCTTAGTGCCTTTGGAAATGTCTTTTCTGCTGCCTTATTCCCGTGTCACGTTTGTGAACATTTGATGGACATCTGTGGGCTAGGGTAGAACATGTGGCACTCTTGATAGCTGATTATTCAGAGGGACTGAATACTGCAATTTAAGTGGACATCAGCAAGTGCCTTTAGACACCTCTAAAAGCCAGACCCTGTCCCTGGCAATGCTGCTGGTGGCTTATGCTGTACCTTCTGTGCTGGTGGAACAGGGTTACAAGCCTCACCTTCGAAGCATGCTGGGTACTCGGTTCGGATGGAGAACGCCGTTCCCATTGTCACTCAGGCTCCTGGGGCCCAACCTCTTCAGATCCAGCCAGGACTCCTCGCACAGGTAAGGAATTCTAAAGGCACCAAGCTCAGCAGGTATTTACTGTGTTGTTTAGCTCTTGGAGGCTGAGGAGAGACGCTTTCTCTGAGGGCCTTCTGTGGTGCAGTTCGGAGATTTGGGCAGCTGTATATGGGTCTGCAGCTTTCTCTGAAATGTCAAAATCTCCCCCAGCTCATTGTTCAGCATAAAGGCTATGTCAGAGTTGCTAAAACCACTGGAAAAAACTTTTCTTCTGCTTTTCTGCTGGAATCAGTGGGAAAGCCTCAGGGAAAGGAGCGTCAGACCTCTGCTGAGAAGGAACTGATAGCCTTCCTGCATCCTCCTGAACTTGTAGTCCTGGGGGGTAGTTTGCAGCCAGGAGTTGCACTGGTGAATTGCATGCTGCTGATAAATATATTTCGTGCTATAAGTTTTCACCGTTCTGTTTTATGAGCTGCACCTCTGATCTTGAGGTGTAAGAGAGAGGTAGGAGGCAGAGGCAAGGGCCCCACACTCAAAGAGCTCTCCTTGGCAGCGGTTCTTATTGCCACAATTGTCTGAAATGTTCTCACAGGAAAAGCATGGTTCCTCCTAGAAAAAAACCAAACAGGTTTGGGTACTACTGATCACATGCACATCCTCAAGGGGTACCCCAACTCCTCAAACCAGAGGAGCAGTTCATTCTGCCTTGCGCTGACTTCAGTGAATCTGCTCCAACTGTTTTTGAGCTGGTGCCATGATAGCTCTTGCTGATACCAGATAGAGGAAAAAAATGCCTGGTATACTTAATACTAAGTTGTGCAGCCTGGAAAAGATGACCAACTAGTTACAAAGTCATGTCTCTGCCTCAGGCTTGTTTGATCTGCCATGCCAGCAGGTTCATATGTAGTCAGGTGCCAGCAGACTTCAGGGTTTACGCCTGTGCATTGCACTGCTGGGATAACACTGTTGGTGCTATTGCCTTCCTTTGCCAGCTGCCAGTCACACTTATCTGGTGAAGACAGATCAAAATGCAGCTTGCAGCCTGTGTGATTTCCATCAGCTAGCTTGCCCTGCCCCTTCCCAACAGCAGAGCCTTTGTCAGAGGGCTGTCTGAAACATCGAACTGATCTCTGCTGCGGCCTGTTGTAACAACTGACATGGGCCACCTCCCTTGTTTGGTAGGAAAGGAGAGCCTAAGAGGCAGAGAAACAAAAGCTGTGACAAAGCAAGGAGCAGTCTGTGCAGGCTCAGTGGCTGGCACCTCTTGCTTGTGCAAGAAGTCAGCCAAGGCAGTGAGTGAAGGAGGTCACAGAGCTTTACATGCCCCCACCATTCTGCCAGGCCTACTATGGTATGCTCTTCTTTAGGGCTTGAAGGGATGAGGATTCGATCTGAAGCATCTCAAAGACAGCAGGATCCTGAAAGATATCAGTACCTCCTGCTCCTTCTTTCTTCTCATGGTGGCCTTGTTGGGCTCTATGCAAGCGAGGAATGTTTGGTAGTAAAGTCCTTCTGAGCACCCTCCCACCCACAGGTTACCAATTTCAGTGCTGCCTCTACCACATGAACACCCATTTTATGGGCTCCCCCTTTCATACTTTTACTGACATTTCATTCACTGTCACTTCCAAAGGGGAATTCTGGCTGTTTCTGAGAAACACTCCTCACTTGCATAGATTTTTAATTTTTGATGTAATAAAAGAGAGGCGATGTGCCTGTTGCTGTGCCTGTTTGTCTCGCGCGATGAGAAATGCGAGCTGTCTCTGAGGGCAGGGCACTCTGATTGATGCCGGTGGCATCTGGTGTCCGTGGGCCTCGCTCGATTCGGGCTGAGCAGCTGGTCTGATAAACAAATCTGTACCCAATTCCAGTTTCCTGAATGGAAAAACACAGCTTCTTTGTGATGCATTGTAGTCACATCTGATCTCGGCGGCTGCTTGTCTCTCTCCCAGCAGAGAGCTGTTCCTCTCATGCACAGCTGCTTATCTAATGCTCTTCAGCCTGGGCCCTGCTGCAACTGCGAGAGGGACTGGCCCCAGCAGAGAGTGCAGCACCTCCAGAGCCCACTTCTGTCTGTCCCCTGCTCTGTTTGTCCCACTGATCAGGCATGGTGCTGCTCCTTGCGCTCCCAGAAATGTGCAGTGCCATCAGGCTTTCTCCCGGCACACAGCACAGGTTTCTGTGCTTGCCCTCCTCAAGATGCCTGTGGCTGGTAAAGCCTTACTGCATCCCAGTGCAGCTGGCATCCAGTTCTCCCTGTGCACTTTGTACAAGACCAGCTGTCCCAGAGGAGGGATCCAGGGCAGGGGCACTGACAGAGCTTGAGCATCATCTCTGGCAGCTGTGTGTCTGCAGCCTGTGGCATGGAGCTAGGCAGTGCAAGGCAGAGCTAGCAGCCTGCAAGATGCAGGATCAGTGGTTAAAGTAACTTGTTTGCAACTTCTCTGGGTCTCTTTTCACCCTCTCAAGCAAGTGTGGTCCACATATTATGTGCACAGAGACCAGTGGAAGGAGCCTGATCATGTCTTTACTAATAGCTCACTGCAGCTTCTGATCTCAAAAGAGGCAAAGCTGTACCATTTTCCAGCAGGCTTTCATGGTGTGACCCAGAACTGTCCCCTGCCCTTGAACACCCTGGATTCTTGATTTTCTCTCCTTTTAACTCCTTCCCAACAATACTTCCCACAGAAGTCCTGCCACTGGCTTTCAAAACAAACATGTTATTCCAGTAGTTGTTCCTTCTCTATATCTAGAGCACGAGCTCAGTCACACCAGGAGACCCACCAGCTTCTGACGACAAGGACCAGAGCACTGCTCCACCACTCCAGCAAAATTTCATAGTAATGCACTAACTGGGAACAGACTGCAGCTGCCAGCACAAGCCTTCCATGTGTAAGCACAGCATACTGTGCTGGTGGATCAGCCTAGACAAGTCTTATCTGCAGATTAAATGATTCAGTGGTCCTTACCTAATAAGTGAGGAATTTGTGCCTAGGCCCTGACACTGCATCTAAATTTATGCACTGTAGTCGGACAAGGAGCTTAGATTTGTTCCATTCCCTTCCTGAAAAGGGAAGAAGCAGTTTTGTCTGCAAGTAAATCCAGGTAGTCCCCTGGGATTGACTGCAACAGTAGATTAGCCTCCTCTTTTAAAGCAAAGATGAGGTAAAAAAAGAAAAGAGAATAATAAGAAGGCTTTTTTCCTCCCTGATCTTTTTGTGCCTTTGCCTGTTCCTTTTACCTGCTCCAAGCAGCACCACTCCATGGTTGTGGCTCCCTAGATGAAGGGCTCTCAGGAGCCTTGTGACTCTCCATCCTTTGCAGATATTGCCAAGAGGCTTCACTATAGCAGCCTTGTCATGTAACTCAGCAACATCAAAAGTTACAAGATGGTCAAACTTAGGAGTAGAACTGGGAAAAAGATGGTTTTTGCAGGGTGGATTGTCTTGGGGTTTGTGTCACTGAGGGACAGGAGGGAATCATGGGGACAATTAACACAGTCCTTATGAGGGTGGGGAAGGGGATAAATGCATGCCTGGAAGAAGCCTCCCCTCAAATTTAGCCTTGTTAGAGCTGTGAGATAACACAACACGGGTCCAGTACAGTAGTGCAGGCTGGGAATAAGGCAGGCTGTAGCTGGTTACCCCTGAGTTCCTCAACCCGGCAGCAAAAAGCTGCCAGAGCCACATTTGGGCAGCACGTAGCAAAGGAAGTTTCCCAAGTCCAAAAAGCAGTAATCTGACTTGTGTGGAGTCACTGGAGCAGGACAACCTGAGTCATGCTTGTGGCAGCACAGCAGGAGGGGTGATTGCGTAGGAGAATGATGGCTCAACTCACAGGGCAGAGATTTTCCCCTCTCTAAGAGAGGGGAAAAAGCTGGAGAACACATGGAGAGGACGGGCATGCAATGTGTAGCTGTGCATTTCTTGAGAAAGTAAGCTGGCTGTAGAAAGGGGAAATTAACAATGGAGCCATAGTGCCGAGCTGATCTGGAGAGTCAAAATTAGAAGGTGCTAAAAAATTTGATGTTTGGGTTGAAATGCAACAAGTTTTGATCCCTTCCATTCCCGGTTTAACCTAAAACACAGCTGCTGCTTTGTATGGCAGGGATTTTTTTGCCCCCCTCCTTTGCATTCTCTATATTGATAACTATTCCTGTTTTACTGTGGTTTCTAACAGTTTGTCATCTGTGACTGAAAGGTGGTAAGAGCTATGTAGTATGACCATGATCATTATTGGGGGCCCCAGCTGAGCGTGGACTGTCGCTCGTGTTCAGTGCCTGATGCCTTTTGCTAGAAATTGCTTTCCCTCTGTCTGACAGCAAGCGTGGCCCAGTGGCACTCAGCAGATCCTGCTCCCTCCCGCCTGGCAGCAGCTGACCGGGGTGGCCACCCACACTTCTGTCCAGCACGCGACCGTCATCCCGGAGTCGATGGCAGGCACCCAACCGCTGGCAGACTGGAGGTAAACTGGAGGTGCTTGGAGGCGTCCTGAAGTACCCCCAGGTGCTGGAGGAGGCGTGAGGGATGGGGTCTTGCAAGGCTACAGGGCTGAGGGGAGAAGGGCTGCAGCCTGTGACCCCACTGTCTGAGAGCTGTGGGTGACTTCTCTGCTCCATGCCCTTGGAGTGGAATGCTGTGGCCACACCACTCCTTCATTCTGTTCCCTGGGGAAAACGCTCCATCCTGGCAAGACCAGGAACCCAACAGGCCCTGGAGGGGAGGGCGCCTTGGTGAAGGGCGGTGGGAGGCTGTGGAAAAGCCTGCTTGAGGAGCCGCCGGTTGCATTGTAAACGTGTGCCTGTGTCCCCGCCGTGCAGGAACACGCACGCCCACGGCAGCCACTACAACCCCATCATGCAGCAGCCCACGCTGCTGGCCAGCCACGTGGCCCTGCCCGCCGCCCAGCCCGTCAACGTGGGCGTCGCTCACGTCATGCGCCAGCCGCCCACCGCCGCCTCCGCCAGGAAGAGCAAGCAGCACCAGTCGGCTCCACGGTGAGTGCTGGGGTTCCTTGCCGGGGTGCTTCCGAGCACGGCCCCACCACGCCGGCGTGCTGGTCAGGGAGGTGCTGGCTGGCACCTGTGGGGCAAAATAGGTTTTGTTCCACAGCCCATGAGGGATTAGGTCACACATTTTGTGATGGGGGTCTCCGCTGCCTTACCTCTTTGGTACCCAGGAGGTAGTCAGGTGTGTTTTATACCCAGTGAGCATCATTTTGTGTGGGAGTTAGTGGCTGGAGAAGATGCAGAATGGGAGGCTCAGGCCTTGTTCATACAGCATGTTATGCTGCTGCAATTAGCCGAGGCCTTGTAGTCACAATGATTTAAAAATATAACCATATTCTCAGGCCAGTGTGGCACAGTGCCCAGTTGCCACACCTTTTCTTCCCACATCATCTGGAAGAAGCATTCCTGAGGTGCAGTGTCTGCACCTTGAGGGTGCTGCATCTTCAGGAACATGTGCCTGACGTGTGTGCACAAGATCTGCCCTTTCCTAAGCAATGGGGTGATGACAAGTCTTCTGAGCTTTATTGCCACGTGGAGTGGAGGACTGGTGTGGCTTTAGGCCACCTGAGCTCTCTAGTTCCTAACATAGGTCATTAGCCCATCTTCAACAGTCCACACCAGCAATAGATAATCATTACTATACCCTGGCCTTACTATAATCATGGCAGCATAAAACAGGGAGCATTTTATAAGGATAGCTCATACAGGTCAGTCCATCTCATCTCTCGGTAGGACCGTTTGGCTCTGGAAGGAGGAGTCTGGGGTTTCTTGCACAACTCGGATGGTAGGATGGTTACAGTGCCTGTCACAGCGCTGTAATCTTGTTTAGAGCACAAGGCTGTTTAAGGTGTACGTGCAGCTGTTCCAGAGAAGGTCCTCTGGGCTGTGCAACTATCACTCTTCTTTTTTAAAAGAGAAAACAAAAAAACCCCACAAAACAGAACAGTGCAGGGGAGAGAACCAAAATGGGCCACCACTTGTGTAGTGGCAAAAACTTGAGTTTGTGGTTTTCCTGGGTGACTGGACTGGGGCCAGACAGGCTCTGAGTTCGCAATCAGTTTGACTCAAGTTAAGAGGCCACTATTTAAATCCTTCCCATTTATCTGCTCTCTAATGTTGGATTTACTTTGGGTGGGCTCCAGCTGTCTTAGTCTATTCATAACATAGAGAGGCAGCTCTGTCCCCAGCAAGCCAGCAAAAGAGAGTGCCTGTTGCAGCCAGTGTGCCTGTGCAGGGCCTCCCCTCTCCGGGCACTTCTAGGGCGGGGTGGCGGTGTCCAGGAGGAATGGGGCACTCTCAGAGCAAAGGGTTTCTACAGTTTCATTGACTGTGACTCTTTTCGTGCCAAATGAGGAACCATGCTCCTTGGGAGAGGAGGGTACTCCACGCTGCTCATTGGTATTCAAAAAGCACTTTGAATGCTACTGTGCAGCCATTTGTTATGCAAAAGAGCCTGTGTAAGTTGGTGTAGTGTGATATACTGCCAGGGTGACTTCCTTTTGATGGATGCCACCTATTCCTTTTGTTAGCTTTCAGGCCAGGCTGAACATGCAGCCCAGGCCCCACTGTAGAACAAAACCAGAACTTTGGGGGTTTCTTCCTTTTTGAATCTCCAGATGTTCTGCAGTAGCAAACAGAAACACAACCAAGAAAGGAAGTGTGAGAAATCAGTGAAATGGGCTTTAGTCAGTGTGCTTTGGTAAATAACCCCATCTGTAGACCCACACTGCACTGTTTGGCAGATAGGTTTGTGTTTGGATCCCTGATCCAAGTGAGCCTTTTCCAACTGGTCAGGCAGGGAAGATGAAGTAGGAAGACTGGGAGTGTTTCTTTGTTGTATAATAAATACACTGTTTACTTCTTTCTGATTTATATATGTTGTATACTGCTTCACATGGGAATGAAATGAAACTGAGTATATGTCCTCCCATCTGCTTGCTCTCATCCATGGGGCATCACTGTCCTAGAGGATAAAGTATTAAGCAGGAAATGTTCATTGAAAAAGATTCTTAAACAGCAATTCATTTCTGTTTAAAAAAAGCAATTTTCCTGATAAGTGATTGTTGTTTTCCACAACAAATTCTGATTTTACCTCTAGTTTTTTCTGGCCAAAAAATATCTGATCATGATGTCTCTGTGCAGGATACAGGAGAAAGGAATTATCATTTGGGTGGTTCTTCTTCCTGTGACAGCCATGCTGTGCCTGCCTTTGTTCTGTATGTCCGAGCTGTGTGACTGGCCTTTCAGTTCCTTCCAGTGCAAACTCCTGAGAGGCAGCGGTTCTCATCTGGAAATTTCTGGGGAAAACAAATTTGAATTTTTTACTAAAAGAAACTACATTTCAGTCAATTATATGAAGAAGTCATCCAAGGCACTGTCCTCTTTGAAGAAGTGTATGTGCCAATTTTGCAGTTTTCCTAGACTCCATAACTCAGTGCTACTGAATCAGAGACCAGGACTCGCAAACCGTGGCAACGGGCAGCTTCAGCATACAGACTTTTAGCTACTTTTAACACTTTTTTCCTATTTCCAGAAATGCCTCCACCTATGAAGTGTCATCCTCTCAGTCCATCAGCTCGCCCCAGCGGTCGAAACGAGTGAAGGAGAACACCCCTCCCCGCTGTGCCATGGTGCACAACAGCCCTGCCTGCAGCACCTCGGTCACGTGCGGCTGGGGCGACGTGGCCACGAGCAGCACGCGGGAGCGGCAGCGGCAGACGATCGTCATCCCCGACACCCCCAGCCCCGCCGTCAGCGTCATCACCATCAGCAGCGACACGGATGAAGAGGAGGAGCAGAAGCATGCACCCACCAGGTGAGCGGTAGCTCTCTGCTCCTCCCTGTCTGCAGGAGCAGGGGAGAGGGGGCAGAGAAGTGTTAGAGTTGCTGTAGGGTTCCAGGAGCTACGTTTGGGTCTCAGCAGCCAGGTTGTCTTTGATTTGTGAGGAAAATTACTGGCTGAGGACTCCACAGATTCAGGTGATGCTCCCTTCTGTGCTGTACATTTGCTGTGTGACCTTGGAGAAGTGCAGTAGTCTCTCCATACCATAGTCTCTGATTTGTAAGAGGAAACAATAGTTTTCTCTATCTCCTTTTTTGTGGAAAGGAGACTTTAGGTAGCCTGTGGTGGTGAGACTCTGTAAGTGAGACATCTGTTTAAAACAAAGAAGGAAGGGCTTGAAAGGAAGGGAGGACCTTCAATTTACCCTTTCTCTTCCAGGCATCTGTAAAGAGCATTAAATGAATAAAAGAGCATATGTGATATTTTTCTTCAAGAAGCTCTCAAAAACAGTGGTTCTGTCATAAACACTCAATAATGATAAATATATTGCAAGAGATTTGCTCAATCCTGATTGTGTTGCCAAAATGGTCTCGAACTATTGTAAAAGTAGTGGAAAGGGCTTTTTGTCTGACTCTGCAAAGAGGCATAGATGAGGCTAGAAAGTGGTGGCTGAGTTTGCTGCTCAGAGAATTAACTCATCCGAGTGAACAGCATGGCTCAGGACTGCTGCCATTGCTGATCATCCCTTGTGGATCAGGAGGGACTTAATTTTCTAGGACTGTCCTTCCAGCACCTTTCATCACATGCAAGTGCTCTGGGTTCCCATCTGATGCCAGTCACAAGACATCGCTCTGCTTTATAAGTTGTAGAGAAGTAGCTTTGCAAATAGCTGAATAATTGTACCATCTCTGTATTGGTAACTGAGATAGGAAACTTTTCACCTTATCCTTCCAGTGTTGTCGAGACCGGATTATTTTTTTTACTTATTTAGAACACACTCCATGGCAGATTTTCCTTTAATCACTGGAGATAATTCTCTGTATCTTTGCATCTTTGCAGTGTGGTGATAAGTGAAGCCTGCAAATGTGCACAGAACAGATGAGACACATTTGGCCTCCAGGAGCTAAAAATCTGTAAAGAAAAGCCATACGATTCAGATGTCCAGGCTGGAATTTCAACATGCCTCCCAACAGCCACCACTGCTCCCTATTCCTCTCTCTGTGCTAGTGAACTCCACTGTGCAGCAAGAGCTCAGTGCCTCTCAAAGTCAGCCTTGCCATGAATGCAGTGGTTCACAGGACAGTGTAACATATTTTATTTCGCTTTAAAAATAAAAAAAATTAAAAATTGCTACAACATTCCTTACTTATATGGGGGAAGAATGTGCTTCCAGAAAGAGTTGCATGATGACCAGTGTGAAAATCAGGGGGACTATAAATAAGGAGCCCCTACTTCCAGGGCTCTTATGGGAAAGGAGGGGCAAGACAAAAGAGATGCTGAAAACCCAACGGTCATGGGAGCTCTTTTAAAGCATGTTTACCCATAGTGCTGACTCCAGCCTTTGGGACATGATGTGCAAATCCTTAAATTTACCATCTGGGTGTCATTCTTGGGTCCAGAGAGCGGTGAAGGAAAGAGCTGGGATCCTGCGACCACTTCAGCCAGTGGTTGTCTCCTCTGCTTCAGCTTTGCTGCCATCTGACCAGTTTCTTCACTCAGCATCTCTCCAGGAAGACAGACAGAACAAAGTTTAGGAACATGTCTGGAAATCATGTTGGGAATTTGAGGCAGTAAAAGATTTGGGTCTGCCGAAGGGCTTGGAAAGTTGTCCTGGGAGCCAGACTTACATAAACAAACTGGCTTTGATATGACTAAAGCATATTCCGGACACATTCGTGCCTGGGATCAGATCCCTGGCTACTTTTTGTGTCCATATGGCATATCTATAGAGTGCCAGGGTGCCAGCATTCCAGAAAGGCCAGAGCTTAAGAGCTACATTTAATTTCTGAGCCACGTAGAGGCATTTTGCATGGACACGAGTGAGTTAAATTGTCTCTGCAGATGTAACCAGAGCAAGTGGAGAATTAGAGGTAGAGACACAGGTGGAAAACAGCATGGCCAGAATGAGAATTTTGTGGTTAAATTCTCCAGGAGAGCAAAATCAATTTGCTCAGTACCTTTTGACGTGGGTAGATGTAAGACCAGATTCTCAGGTGGAGTGAGAGTGTAGCTTCCAGTCAAGGAAGCTGTATCAGCATTTAATACCAATGAACTTTGTCCCTGCTGAAGTTGAAGTCTTTCTCATTGAAAGTTTGTCTCCTTCAGGAAAATGCCTCTAAGTTTTCTTGCTTGCCTATTTTTTTGGCTCCAAGAAAAATGGAAGTGACAGTGAAGTATGTGCTTAATGTAATCAGTGCCCAAAGGTTCAGGATCTGAGTCGAAAATGAAACCATGCAAAGAATGCATTGTCTTGCTCATATATGCAAATATTACCATATTGGGCAATAGCTGTGGTGTGGGGGTGAAAAATAAGGAATCACTTGAAACATGCTATTTTTCACATCCTAGAAACATTAGCTTTTTCTAGGTTAGAATATAGAAATCATATGGCATTTGACAGATCAGAGGTAATTGCCTGATCACATCTTATTGATAGCAGTAGTAACTTTGCATTAACTTCACTGTCATTGAATCAGCTCCTGAATTTGATACAGCACTTCCTTCTTTTACTTCTTACAGGGATAGAAATTGCCCTTTGACCCATGAGAGTAAAAATGTTTATTTTATTGATTCTTCAGTAAAGAGAAATTGGTTGTGAGAAGTAGTAGATCCTTTGGCAATGTAAGAGTTCATCAGTCTCAGTTTAAGAAGTACTGGTAATGTTGCTAAAATATGATACTGCTGATGCCAGTAAGGCCCTACAGCTTGGATTTACTCTGACAGAAAAGCCTTTCTGTAACACCAGAGCAGCAGAGAGAGCTTTTCCCATATAGGGAATGCACATTTTTTATTGGTGAAAGAAAAATCTGAAAAATTAATGGTGATATGGGTAGAATTTTCCTTTTCCCACTGAAGGGTGGAACACATTATGTTATGTGTTTATGAAATACCAGCTGATCAGGAAGACAGGGCAGCACATTGCTTGCTTTGCACTGTTCATGAAGGTAGCTCGGTGTGATTTTTATAAAATCCATAGTCATCTGAAAATGCTGGGCTCCTGTTGGGTAGAGGTGCTGGGGAGGTGGCGTGAGATGAGCTCTGGAGGACCTGCTCAGTGGAGCCTTGTCAAAGGGGGCCATCTACTGGGCCCCAGCCCCGTGCCTGGGGCACAATCACTGAGGAGAAACCTCAGCTACAGTTCAGCAGGGCCTGTTCTCAGAGAGATGGTCAGAGATTTTTCAGGGGGCAAATTCCGTATTAGAAAAGTCAGTTCATCAAAAAACCAGGCTTTTTTCTGGTTACATTGAGTTTTTTGTAGTAATATCCTCAACACAGTGAGATCTGGAAAAGCTTCGGAACTGCAAAAAGTTTTGACCTTTGTTTAAGGGAAGAAACTGTTAGGGAATTAACTAATCAAGAAAACTTTTCCTTTCTGGTTTAATGGAGGGGTTTGTTCCTTCAAAATGTAAGCAAATAATAGGAAAATTAAATTGAAGTAGTCAAAATAAAAAGGGAATGTTTTTACTAAATCGAACTGTTTTTACCTGATTTCTGCTTCTCATAAAGTTTTGCATGTGATATTTTGTCCTACAGAACAGCAGGGGAAAAAATGGTTTATAAAGAGCATTATATGAATAGCAAACAGTTTTGTCATCCTGTTTGTTTAATGAGCTTGTACACTCTCAGCTCAGCATCCTTTACAGAGAGATTTCATAGGGCAAAGAGAATTTCAGTGCTGTGCTGTAAGAGGATAACCCCAAATGTTATTTATTCTGAATAGAAGGTATTAGGTCTAACCATTACTTGTAAAACACTGTGAAGAGAGTGAGACAGAAAGTAGATTGATATTTATTTTTAAAAATTTATTCCTTTTTAGCTTCTTGCAAGAAAGTGTGGTGGACAGAGCAGCTGACATATAGTGCAGGTGGTCAGAGCACACACTCAGCGAGTAGCACGTAGTGGGGGTTAAGTACTCCCCAGCATCCAGCTTCACCTGCTGCACTGGTTTAAATGTAAATCCTCCCTTGATTAAATATTTCTGAAGCTTAGAAGTGGAGAGAAATAAAGCAAGAGCTGAGACATGGAACAGAGAGGCACAGAGGCACCTTGGAATTGTGATGGGGAGGGAGAGCACGCAAGGTCGTGGGGAGGGATGCATTGGGCTGCACTGGTGGTCCAGTGAGGGGTATTTCTGCATCCATGCATTGCAGAGCATGGCAGGAAGAAGGGCAGTGGACATGGCTGTTGTGACATGCCTAGATAATTTCCCCTGCAAGCAATGAGTGCAGCAGCCAAGGAAAACATGACCCTCCTTGAAACAATACAATGATGGCCTTCAGCTGGGTGATTTTGGGGATGCTTCCAAAGCGGCAGGAGAGCCCCTCAGTTCCCCACTGCCTGTGCTGGTGTCATAAGTAACATTTCTCCAGCTTGGTTTTCCATTGGATCCTGACAATTATCACTGTCTTTCTGGGCAAGGCAGACTGACCGCTGCTGTTGTGTAAGCATGCTGAGGAACTGCCTCATTGACCATCTTCACTGGCACAAAATCCTTGCAGGGCTGTGGGGTTTTCCCCTCCCTCTTAAGAAGGGAAGCTGAATGGTGTAGCCTCTGTGTGTCTCTCACCTCTATAACAGAGCGTAAGCTGGTGTGGATTGTTATTCACCTTGTTCACGTCGTAGTGCAGTGGTGGTGGAGCCCACTTCAGGAGACTTACACACAGAAATTGCTGGCAGGCACCAACCAGGTGTTTTTGTCAACTTGCTGATGTGCATGTGTGAGGGGCAAAACACCATTTATAATTCTCTTTTGACATCTAGCCTATTGTGGCTGTGTTCTGCTGTGCATAGTAATGCACTGACTCTGCATAGCAATACGTTGACTAACCACAGTCATTTGGTAAAAAGATTGCTGCCTTCCATCTCCAGAAGACACCGACATGCAGCTAATACTTAAAATTACGGAGATAGACAGTAGCTCTGTCAGCAGACCTTCAGCAGCAGGACCTTTACAACCTGCTAAGCAATTCAGTTTATATGACTTAAATAGCAACGACACATGCTGTATAGCCTAATAAAATGGCCTCAGTGTAGTAACTGATAAATATTTCTTACCATCACAAATTCACAAAGAAGGTGAGAGCAGATTAACGGGTCGGGGTGGAGGTTGAGCTGAAGAGAGGGGGCACGTTCCCAACACTGAGCTATGCATGGCATAAGATTTCAACATGAGGAGAGCGATTGCAGTTGTAGTGTGAGTTTTGGTTGGCTGAGTCCAGTCTTTACTAGAATAGGTGGATTATTCTGAAGCAGCAAACTGAAAGGGTTACATGTCATTAAGTTTTCAGAGACCTGGAACAGAGTTTTTGTAATGTGAGTTAAAGCTAGCATGCCCTTGTGCATATGTATATCAGTTCAAAGGCACAGTTGTATGATGGTTGCCTTCATCCTCCAGACTGGAAGGCCAGGTTGGTGAACTTGAGAGGTAAGAGGTTCTGTTGCTACAGTGTCAGCAGCACTGAGAGGTTTGTAGCTCTTGGAGTGAACCACACACTGAAGAATTGCTTCCACTAGACACCATTCGGTTTTTCTGTGATTCTGCTGTAAGTCAGGGTATTCAGGGAAAAAAAGATCCTGTTCCTGCAATGCTGCCACTTGCTAAGCTTTTGGGCTGGGCCTTTAGCGAGTAAAAATCATCTCAAGTTGCATTGTTATAGGAGTTGTTGCCTGTGTCCTTGTCCTTGGCTATTGGGGTGGTTTCAGCATTGTTTTAACGCCTAGTTCAGCATCTTCCTTTCCTTAATTTCCTCTCACTTCTTGTTCTCAATATCTGCCTTCAGCACCTTTCCATTAACAGTATCTCAGATGACCATCTTAGTTTCTTGCAGGGTGCCTGTGCACAGACTGTCTTCCTTCCCTTTCCTCTATCAGGCTTTTCCTTGCTGGAGGGAATAGGGGCCCACATCCATCCTTGCTGTGCGCTCACAGGGTTGTACATGTTAGAGACCCATCTCCAAGATCTGCTTCTGCTTAAAAGGCATGGTCATGCTCTGTGTCTGCACATTGGACAGGCATGAATTGGTTTAGGTCCAAGTTTGAGGATAAACTCTTTAGGATCAGGTGGGAAAGGGGATACTACTCATAAACTAATAATAAACATACAAAGCAGTGCTTATTTTATCAGCCGCTGTTCCGAAAGGGACGACACAAACCCTGGCAGTAAGGGTTAAAAAGCCTTCCTGGTTCAGTGCTTTTCATTCTGTGTAGATGGATTCGCTGCCACTTCACCAATCTTCCCCCCTCCCTCTTCTGGAGAATTAAAATACACCTCCCCACATAATGCAGGCAGGCACACAAGCTGACCAGGAACACAGACCGACTCCCCAAACTACTAAATCACATTTGCTGCTGCTCTGTGCATGCAGGAGGGAAAGCAATTACCAGGCTTGGAGAGAGCTTAATAGGAAGGGGGCAAGACTTTTAATAGTATTTTTCTGTGTAAGCACAAACATCCCCAAAAGCTGTGGCTGAGTTATAGGAATACAGTAAGCTTGCTGAGTAGGCAAGTGCTGTGTCAACAGGTAAAAGCTCTCAGTCCTGATTGTGAGCAGGGAAAGAGATCCATCAGCCTGGGCCTCACACAGATAACTCCTGGGTGGGAAGAGAAGCTAGTGAGTCCTTAGAGGGAGCTAGGAGGGGGAAAACTGCTGGCTAGCAAGAAGACTTTGAGTAGGGGGAATGCTAACTGCTGGGCTGAATTTTCAAAAGCTTCCATTTTGGATTAAAGTGTGTCTTTAAGCCTGTGAATCAACTGATTTTCAGCATGAGTTGGGCCTTTGATGTTTTTCAAATTCCTACCTTTAATCTCTGGGGCAGGCTCTGGTACAGCAGGTGCTGAGCTCTTGGCATGTGTGATTAGTCCAAACTGACTTCTCTGCCTGCTGTAACATTAACCACAGTTGTTACCTTTCCTAGAGACAGAAATCCAGCTGCTTTCAGTGGGACTCCTCGTGTACTTGAAATGATGCCGCCTGCTGAATCGAGAGGCTGATCACTTGGGCCCTAATCCTGCAAATATTTACCCATGGGCTTTAGCTCTGTTACAGGAATAGTCCAGTTGACTTTGGGAGATGACACGTATTAGCAGTGCTGAGCACTTGCATAAGGCTTGGCAGGACCACAGCTCTGATCCTTTTCAGATTCCCATTCATGAAATGAGTGGTCCTGATATGGTCCCTTTCTCTGGAAACTTTTGGGTTTGGGGTCATTTATTTATTTAACCAAACAGTTATACTTGAATTTTTTATTGTAACCAAGGAGCCTTAACACTTTGAAGGAGAAAACTTCCCATGGTCCCTGCTTTGACAAGCTCTCAATCAAACTGGTGAAAAATATGCCCATACTAAAACAATAAATAGCAGAGATTACACAGAAAATTACCCTTCCAGTTCTACAGCTCAACCTTCTCATGTCCAATGTCAGCTGAGAGCAAGTATTTCCAGTTCAGCAGCTCAGCCACTTAGATCAGGAAGGGACTGTAAAAGAACAGTTAGACCTTATCAGTTGTCAGAAAACTCTTTAGTGGCTTGATTTTTCTTTATAAAATGTAATAACTGTCAGAGATAAAGAATATATCTCTCTTCCCAACTGGCAGCCAAGGGTAGCTGCAAAGGGCAAGCAGCGTGGATACTCATAAATGTGTGATTACAGGCCTTCCTACTGATGGAGAGGGGAATATTGATGCAATATTAGTCATTTTTATTGGCTTAATATTCTTCCTTCATAGCAGCATATCCAAACTGCTACATCTTTCTTCACATACAGTCGTTGTCCATCTAAGATACACTGCTGCTCTTTCCATTTCTAATCCAGCGCTTTTCAGCTCCTTGTGAAAAGCGAGAATATGAGGGTTTGCTGTTGTACATTTTCCTTGTTGATCCATCCCTGCCCCTGGAAGGATTGCTTTCCAACTGCTGTGCAATAGCTCCTTCTTCTTCTCTATCATCTGCCTTGTTTCAAGTGACAATCTTTTAGGATGACAGGGGCCTCTCAAGACGTGTTTTTCACTGTGACTAGAACAGTGTGGTCTTTTGTCCTCCTCGGGGCGCACCAGGATCCTGTGATGGTAGCCCAGGGAAAGGCTGTGTGATGGGAACTTGTTTGTGAATGCAGCACCCCAAAGTGTTCTTTAAAGGGAAAAGAAAATAATTTTTCAATCCTGAGTCTTGGGATAGGGGCGGTGAGTTGCAGTTTGTGAATGCTGACAGAGAGACTTTGGGCTGGGTAAGTTGAAGGGAATCCACCAGTGTTCCTTTAGCACTGTGGAAAATAAATATGGCAAACAATGTTCTTGAAAGGAAACTGTTCTCAGTGTCTGCTCCACCTTTCTTTGGGCAAGAAGTGATACTGAGACCAGGGAACAAACAGCTCCATCACAGACTGAGACCAGATTAATCAGCTGTTCCCTGGACTGGACTAGCCAGACTGAGAGAACAGAGAGGACACTCCGTGGGAAAGAGATCTCTCTCTGTTTAAAGTGCACACTCATGAAGTTAACATTCCTTTTCCTCCATGGCATTTCTTTCCTGTTGGGGCTGTTTCCACCATTAAGCCTAATTACTTAGCTTTTTATGTGCTATCCATTTCTTTTCCTCATTTTAAAAACTTCAGTTGCCATAACAACATAATGCAATCAGTGAAACATAACAGCTATTTTCTGTAGTCAGGGTCTGTGCACTGTCAAGGATGTGAGCCATTTAAGCAAATCTTCACCATCCCCCTTCCTCCCTCCTCTTTCTCACTCTCTCTTTTTCTCCCTAAACAAGCTCATAACAGGAAGGAGAAACCATGAGGAGTAATTAGACACAATAGCAGAGCAAATCCCAATTGTACTCATGCAGTCTAGTCTAATGAACTTCCAGCACTAATCTTGAAAGTGTTGATGTTCCTTTTTAATCACTTTTTTGATGTCATAGATAGATCAGTTGCAGCAGGACCTTGATAATCTACACTAGAGTCAGGAGACCCAGAGCCTGTTCAGAGAAAGGAAAGAAAATCAAAAGCATTGCATACTTTGTTCATTTCTTTGTCATTTGTTCCTCATTTTCAAATGCTTATTGAGAATATATGTCCATTGTACCATATTAGTAAATAGAATGGTGTGTATTTTGTAGATTCATGGAATTTAAGCATGAAAAGTCATAGCATCTATTATTAAATCATTGCTGAAAGGCTGGGAGAAACCGCCACGTTTTTGTGTGGGTGGTGAGACTTGCAACAAAGCATAGTATAACTGCTGGGCTTCTACTGCACACATACATAAAAAGCAGCCTGAAAATAAATCTGGCAGTCTGGTTCAGTGCTATTCTAAGCAGTGTGAATATAAGATCTATCCACAATGTCTTACTCACTCCTTGACCTCCATGAAGGCTTTCCTGGAATAGTAACGAGGGAGTTTTGAAGCCCGGGATTTGGCTTAAGCAGCCTCTCTCCGGCGGAGGACCGAAGGCTATGCTTTGCCTTTACGGAGCTCGTCTGCCATGGGCAGAGCCTTCTAACAGTGTCCAGTTGATCATTGCTCATTCACTCTTTCCATTTGTCTGCTTGTGTTGCAGCACCTTGTCCAAGCAAAGGAAGAATGTCATCAGCTGTGTCACCGTGCATGACTCCCCCTACTCCGATTCCTCCAGCAACAACAGCCCTTACGCCGTGCAGCATCGCACAGGGCAGAATAATGGGAACAGCTATGACACCAAAGGGGTTCCAGAGACTCACTGCAGTGGGAACCCCCGAACGATCATCGTGCCACCACTGAAAACCCAGGCCAGTGAGGTGTTGGTAGAGTGCGATAGCCTGGCACCAGGTAAATTGCACCTCTTCCGTCAAGAAAATTAGTAAGAAATAAATGATTTATCTTGGAAGAATCTCATTGTTCAGTTTCATTTTGTTTGTTTGGTTGGTTTGTTTTCCAAAGAAACTGTGCTCCTGCACTTCTCTCAAGGGACACATCTGTTCTTGGTAGCCATATTGCATTATTTATGTGCCCTGGTTCACTCAGGAGTCTTGGGGCAAGTGTCGGTCCCACTTAGTTCTGTACAAACCCAAGAACAGAATGCAGCCTTTAGGTCAACGTATGACGTGAAAGGCACCCAAATACCAGTGTGAACCTTTGCTGCCTTGCCTTTCCATAGGCTTACTTTAAAACGGGTAAGAGATGGAAAACACATGTGAATTTTCATCCAAACTTGTTGACGTTTCTGGGAAGAACATTTCCCCAGGATCTTCATTGTGGACTGATGAGGTTTGCTCATCCAGAACCTCTGCAATGCTAGATAGTACAATGTGTTGAAAAGGGCTTTATGGTGGAAGTCTGGCACGAAGCAGTTGGCTTTGAGCTACTTGGCAGTCCTTGCTTTGGATGCACTGCTGGTGAACACAAAGGCTTAAAGGGTGAGCTCCCCACCAGTTCCTTCTCCCTCCCTTCCCACTCACCTGACGTTAGGCAAGCCAGGGCTTTTTTAGGCTGTGCACACCATACTTTCCTTCCTCTCCTTGGGATTTGTACCTGCGTTGTACAGTTCTGCTGGCAGAACATGGTCTCATGGTTCTGAAGGATCTGTAAAGCCTGCTCCAGGCCTGCTTTGGGTCCAGTTAATCAGGTCTGCTTGTCTGCCTCTAGGATAACAGGCTGATCATGTGTATCAAGCCCTGCTGAGGTATTCTGTTAATTGAGAGAAACAGTTTTCTTAACCTGCTTCTGTTGTATGTCTCCTCCCAAAAGCCACTCTGGAGGAGACTCGGTGAGGAGAAGGTAGGGTAAGCAATTAAAGAATGTCATGTAAGCTACAAATGTGTTTCCTTTCCTGGCACAGTCACCACCAGTCACCACTCATCCTCCTACAAGTCCAAGTCCTCCAGCACCGTGACCTCCACCAGCGGTCACTCTTCAGGGAGCTCGTCTGGAGCCGTTGCCTATAGGCAGCAGCGACCAGGAGCACATTTCCAGCAGCAGCAGCCTCTTAATCTAAGTCAGGTAAGTCAGCCAAGACTGATTTTGGTGGTGCATCATCCAGCTATTACCTACCACTCGTCCATCATGGGCTGTCCTGTTCCAGTCTAGCGATAGTTGGACCCTGTGTTGAGTTTCATCACCTTATTTCTACTTGACCGCAGACCTTGATCTTCCAGCTCAGGCAGCAGAGGTAGTGCAGATCACACCCCTGAATGGGCTAGGGGTGCTCTTCCCGTGTGTTCTGAAGTCTCATGGTCTAACAGTGTGAGTGGGAATAATGTGAGAGGGAAAGTGCAGTGGCTCAGCCATGAAGGAGTGAAGCCAGGAGCATGTAGGAAGGACTGAATTCTCCTTAGCTGTAAGTAACCATGGGGAGAATATCTTTCAAGTGAAGAGAGTGCATGAGCCTAGCTGTGGGACTGGGAGAGAAGTCCCCATCAGGTGAGACAAGGCACAGCAGAGCCTCTATGTATATATGTGACCTCATGTAATGAGTTTGATCCATCCCGTGGTAAAGCTGGGCTGAGATCTGGACAAATCCCGTTTCTTGGCAGCATGCAGTTCTTGAGATGTTTCACAGTCTGTGATCAGAACTCCCAGGGCGCTCCCCAGGAGCTGCAGGAAATAATACCCTTTTCACATCCTGCACCTGGGACCTATCTTCCCTGAGGTGAGTTGACAAGAGGAGGGAAGTTACAGCTCAATTACCAGCGTTTCAAGAGGAAAAAGTCTGGAGAGCTCAGAGGACAGTGCTGGTGTGCATCCAGAGCTGGATATAAGCAGAACTGTTTTTTCAAAAAAAAAAAAAAAAAAACTTGCTAGAGAAGAATGTCTCTTCTCCCTGAATATGCAGAGGAAATTTTAAAATGTGAACAAATTTGAAATAAAAGTGTGTGAAAATGGAGGAAGTGGGCAAGATGCTGTTTGCAAGAGTTGGGGAGGAGTGTGGCTGCCGTATTTCAGACCAGAATAGCAGCACAGAGAGTGCTTACAAAGAAGATGAAAAGGTTTGGAAGAATAGAATGAAATAGCATGGAGCATTTTCCTTCTTGTCTTCTAATTCCTACTTTATTGGTAATGTAATACTCTGACTACAAATGACTGGGAAAACTCCTTACATTTTTGTGCACTGCAAGAAAACAATTTAGAAAATCCCTGGGGAAAAAAGTGCATTGCTTCCATCCCACTGCTAGAAGTTGCCTGTGCTCAAGTAATTTTAGCTGATAACATGAGGGCACCAGGCACCTGCAGGATCTAATCAAGCCAAGGGTTTTCTCTTTAAAAAATAGCGTGGTTATTTTTACTAACCAAGGAAATTATTACCTGCAAATACCCAAACTGAGCAAAAATAAATTGCCTGTTTTGGGCATAGTTAGGCAATTTCATTCCCCTGAGCTGTCTGTGCTATCTGTGCACCACAATTTGTCATCAGAGTTGGCTAATAAAAACCATGTGTTGCCTCAGCAACTGGACCTGTGGAAGATGTTCTTGGGAGCTGGGCATCCGAGGCTGTGTCCTTTGGTAGCTGTGTCAGCAGGTTGTAACTCAAGCTGGGGGTCTTATTAACCTTCTGGGGGTCATTTTGGTCGATGTATGAAACTACAGGGTCTTCCTAGGCTTGTGAGGGACCCACTGCTATCACTCATTTCCGAGGGAAGACTGACGATACTGAGAGTGTCAGGAGGAGCTCAGGAGACTTTCCTGAGGCTGTCCTGGTGTTGCAGGGAGGCTCCCAGGCACTGCAGAGGAGCTAAAGATCCATCTCTTGTCTTGTAACTGCTTATCACTGTTGCTGTCTTTATCCAGGCCCAGCAGCACATCTCGACTGACCGCACAGGGAGTCACCGGAGACAGCAAGCCTACATCACTCCAACGATAGCTCAGGCCCCGTACTCTTTCCCGCACAATAGCCCCAGCCACGGTACAGTTCATCCCCACCTGGCCGCGGCCGCCGCCGCTCACCTGCCCACCCAGCCCCACCTGTACACATACACCGCCCCCGCCGCCCTGGGCTCCACGGGCACCGTCGCGCACCTGGTGGCCTCACAGGGCTCCGCCCGGCACGCGGTGCAGCACACCACCTACCCCGCCAGCATCGTGCACCAGGTCCCCGTCAGCATGGGCCCGCGCGTCCTGCCCTCGCCCACCATCCACCCGAGTCAGTACCAGGCTCAGTTTGCCCATCAGACCTATATCAGTGCTTCTCCAGCCTCCACAGTCTACACTGGATACCCACTGAGCCCCACCAAGGTCAACCAGTACCCTTACATCTAAACACTGGAATAAAGAGCGAGAGACGCACCCATCCCGGGGGGAGTGAGGCAGCCGCTTTTGTATTGAAGAACGTGACAAACTAACAATGCAATGGGAGGCTCGTGTGAAACTTGAATGAAGGAGACTTTAAGGAAGAAAAGAAAAAGAGGAAAGAAGGGGGAAAACCAATTCTGCAATTTTTATTTAAAAAAAAAAGAAAATGGAAAAAAAGAACAGAAAAAAATAAACCACAAAAAACCAACCATTCTGCACCAAACTAGAGAGAAAGAGAGAAGCAGAAGGACCCTCCAGCGGGTCCTGTCTTTTGAAGAACTTCACCAACAGACTTTTAAAGGTTATTTTCATCCAGTAGTGAGCTACATTTAGAAATTTGTTGTCCAGAACACCTAAAATGAAATCCATTAGGTTTTTAATCCTACAGGTATATGGATTAGGGATTTATCCAGCATTTCAAAGGGTTTTACAGCAGTTTTTGTATCCCAAAGTATACATGGGTTTGGGGGGATTTTTAATGGAAAAAGAAAGTGGGTAAGGGAGGTTGAGGGTGGAGGACAAAATGTTGTCCCAGTGCTCTAAATTTGGACCTAACCCTGCTACACTTAAACACACCTGGGTG
Source organism: Orthonyx spaldingii (assembly GCA_013397795.1). Lineage (NCBI taxonomy): Eukaryota > Metazoa > Chordata > Aves > Passeriformes > Orthonychidae > Orthonyx > Orthonyx spaldingii. Next base: position 253,074 of record VZTJ01005675.1, on the reverse strand, counting down.
AAACAGGCCATGCAGCACTGGTTGAGAGCAGAAGCAATGGGGTGTTTTTCCCTTTCCTTGAACACACTGGATAAATCCCTGAGAAATGCTATTCCTAAACAAGATCTCTAATGATGTATGTTGGATTTCAGTTGTGGGTTTTTGGGGGGTTTTTCTTTTGGAAGTGTTCCTTTTCAATCCCTAGTGATTTTAGTACAGGAGGATACATTTTAGCTGTCCCCAACCCCTGGCCCCCAGCCCCGTTAGAATGTAGCACTATACAGGTCATACCCCTTTTTACTCTTTTGTGTTGAACTTCAACGATACCAATAGACTATTCCTCAATGTGATTGCACAAAGAAAAGTGATATAACATAGGCATGTAACAATGTGATTGTCCAGGTGTGTGTGTGCGTGTGTGTGTGCAGATGCTGCCTTCTCTCTGTGGTGTGTTCCTCGGCACAGCCATTACAACTGTCACAGTCTTAGTTTTACATCATTCCCTCGTAGTGCCTTACCGAACTACAGATGCGGTTTAAGGGTTTACTTCCACTGGTACTCCTAGAAACTGACTGAGGCTAGTTGGAATTTACTCTCAGCTCTTTTTCTTTCTTTTTTTTTCTTTCTTTTTTTCTTTTTTTTGGGGTTGTTACTGCCGATTTTCTCCTGCTGGTGGTGTTGGGGTTTCTTCCCACATCGTCAATCGTAGCTCACTTGGCGAGGTGTTGGGGAGCTTGTTGGGGTCAGAAGTGCATATAACTGGGTGTTTTGTCGAGCACTGGATGGGCTGGAAGTGACCAGGTCAGCTGTGAGGACCCAGAGAGTCTGTGGACTCATTTGTGGACTGGTCTGTTTCTGTCCTGTTGAAATAGCAAGTTTCCTCCCTGGAAACTGAATTCTCGTTCTGCTGTTTGCTGATGTTCTCGATGGAGTGGGAGGACAGTGTCCGCCCTTATCATCAGGTTGTCCTGGTCATGTGTCTGAAATGGGAACAAAAATTTAGTCCTTGAAAGGGGGAAACACTAGTTGTTGTCAACATCTCTCACTGTGTCTGTTGATGAGAAAGGGTCAGGAAAGGGCTGGAGTCCCAAAGCAAGCATGAGAAAATCCGGTTGAGAGAGTCAATCTCAGGTTTCTTAAGTCAAAAGAGTATTGTAATACATAGAGCCTTACCCACTCTAACATAGCTGTGACACTGTGTGCCTCCCCTCCTCTCTTCTCACCTACGCCCTGAAAAACTGCCTGCAGTGGCAGAGTGACCCTGGAACAGGAGAGCACGTTGGTGCTCCACACCAACGAATGCTACATGGTCGTCTTGTTTTCCAACAGTTTCTAAAGAGAGCCTTTCCTGTCATTGGTTTGGTTCAGAGGGCAGTTTCCCTGGTAATGGCAGTTGCACTGGTGCATCAGTACCATCATGCCTGTGGATGTCCTGAGGAGGAAGGAGAGAAAGGAGTTTGGTAGAAAGTTTCCACGAAAGCTAAAATCTGTGGGGCTGCTCAGTTCCACTCTACATTTCCTTGTAACTAGAGCATGAAGTAGTCAGCTGTTTTGCAAGATGCTGGAAAATAGCAGGTTTGTTGGCAGTGTGGTGAGGGATGGGTTCCCTGAGTGTCAGTGAGGAAGAAGGCTCTCTCAGGTTGGAAAAGCTGACAAAGACAAGCACAAATATATTGTCTTGCGGTAAGTGCTTGGCTGGCCAAGAAGACAAAGGGATCCTGCTATACATAGGCTGTTCAACAAGGCTATTGTCTTCTGGCAAACCACCAAATAACCTTCCTGGTTGCCAGCTCTGGTTCCTAGGCTACTCTTGCACAGTTTTCTTCTCCTGCCTGTCCTTCATTCCAGCTCAATATACTGTAGATGAGGATGCAATCTCCCAGCAGCCTATGCACCTTACCCCCACTCTTCCTTTGGAAAGACATGTCCCCCTTCGTTTGAGGCAGGAAAATAAAGCCCTGCTCCCTCTCTTGCATTCATCTCCTCTCTCATCAGTTTGGGAGCGAGAGTGTCATGCTGCTTATGTCATGAAAAGGAAAGATAAAGTTATTTTATTGTTGTTATGATTATGATTATTATTTTATTATTATTATATTTTACTCTGGGTTTTAATTGCACACGCATTCCTTAAACTTTGTGGGGGTTTTTTTCTCTTGTTGTTATTGTTGTTAATTTTATTTCTCTTCATCAGTGGCATTGGAAGGGTTACTGTGATTGTGAGAACTGCAGGAGGAAGGAGAAACGAGATTATTGCAATGATGAAAACTCTGTCACTAATCTGGGGGAGTGGGACCGCTCAGTGAGAGTGGTTACAGCCTTGAGGAACAGGAGTTATCCTCTGGGTCACATCTGCATTTCAGAATAAGTCCAGAAACATTCGTTGAGAGGCCAACACCTGACAGCAGCTAACATAATGATCTGTCAGGAGAGCTGGATCAAAGGCAGGTAAGGACCTTGGTGCCCCAGGGTCCAGCTCACCATCACTTAGTTTGAAAGGATATTTATATAAGATTAAGACTTATTTGTGCTCCAGGCCATGATCATTGAGCCTTTGCAAAGAGCACAAGGCCACACTACATGTTAAGGGTTTGGTTTTCCTAAAGGAGGACACAGATGGATGGCTCTCCAGAAACAGGGCTATCGAAGGAGCCACAGCAGAGCTACAGGGGTGGCTCTCAGTCCCATCACTGGATAAAGCACACTGGCACACACAGATGGCATTAGCTGGGTAAAGCATAGCTGCAGACAGGGCAGTGTTCCTCACCTGCTCTTCCACTCTCACTGAAGACTAATTAGGTGTCCACAGGCCAGGATGCTTGGTTTGATTTTTTTCTTTGTTTGTTCCTGATGTAGATTTTCCCTTCTTTTATAATTTGTTGTGGAATTTTGTTAAGCTATTCTGGTTGCTACAGTTTAGATATGGTTTAGTTTGCATCACCTGCTCTTTTAGAGTAGGGCGAAGCAGTGACTGAATTTATATTCCATTGAAAAATTATAGGACTTCAGCAGAGACTAAAAGTTAATCATGCACTTGAGTGCTTTGCTAAAGAACTTCAAGTTAAATACTTGTTTATGTGCTCCTCTGGCTTAAGATTAGCGAAGCGTGGAAGGTTGCAGTCTCAATCACAGAAATGTTTTACTTGTATTAATTGCATTTTCCTTGCGTACCCATCTGGCCTGCTCTCTCATGTGGGCTCAGATCTGATTTTTGGGGGTATTTGGCAGTGGAACTGTTACAACAGCACAGGCTGGCAGAGGAGCCATCTTTCACATTGTCCATCATGGAGTTGCTGGTCTGCCAGGCGATCATGGTGATGGGATGGTGATTGCAAGAGATGCACAGCACAGCGATCAAATTGCTTTGATGGTGCAACACTGTGTGAGAGCTGTATTTTCTGGTGGATATAAGGGAGCTGAGCAACACCCCTCCCTCACACCTATATAAAGGAATTGTATGGATGAAGGTGTGGTTGGTCATAGCGGGAAACACAGTCATTTCAGCAGAGGAAGTAAAAGCTTTACATACTGTCAGTGTCACACACATAACAATAGCCAGCTGGTTTTGCTTGCAAGAGTCCTTTGGAGAGGAAATGGGATTGGCATGGTTTGGTTCAGTTGGTGTTCCTTGTGTGCATGGAGTCAATGGCATGGAAACTTGAGGGGGTAGGAGAATGTTTAGATACTGGAAGTTTTATGGGTGGCTTATGGCTGGCAGAGTGAAAAAGTGGTCCTTTTCCCCATCGTGTCCTCTTGCATTCTGCCTGTGCAGGAAGCAGAAGGGAGCACAGACATTGTCTCTCCTCAGAGGTGGATGTTCCGTTGCCTACTGTGAGGTCAGAATGCAGGAGGGAGGGTAAAGAACCACTAACATGAGCAGACTGGAAAACCCAAATGGAAGCACATCCCACTGTAGAGTGGTCAAATCCAGTCATTTGAGAGAGCAAATGCAATTGCATCTTCCTTGGCAGGTTTTACCTGCTTGTACTGAACAAATTGGTCTTTGACAGGTCTCTAATCCTCTCTCTTTCTCTAGTAGTTTTGTTGTAATACGTAAAACATTCCAAGAAAGGGACACTTTTGACTGTGACATTTTTCGTTTTTTTATATGTTCAAGGGATTGTGTCTTGTAATTTGGTTTGAAGGCAAATCCATTAGCAAATTTGAAGGGCAATAAACATGTTCTTTTCTTTAACCAAAGATACTTCTTTAAAAAAATAAAAAAGAGAAAGAGACTCTCATCTACTCCAGAAATTAAATGAAGCCACAAGTCATGAGCACCAGGCAATGAGGATACACCGTGGAACTCAGTCTTTCCATTCACTTATTTTTCTTTTTTTCTCTCTCTCTCTCAAGTTTCTGACATCATTTCAAGTAGCTAGCTTGATGAGCAGAGAAATTCACACTAAATACTGCTGCTATTCTAAACTGTAGGGGATGTCAAAAACTTTTTTCTTCTCTTGTTCACTTTGATTTAAGTGTTTTAGTGGTGACATTGCAGTGTGCAAATGGTGAGCCGTGTAGTGAGGATAAGCTTCTGGATGCTCTGCATGCTTCTGTAGTGACTCCTCCGGATTTAGGACACTGGTTTTGTTCTGTGGGTTCATAAAATCATAGAATATGCTGAGTTGAAAGCGACCTATCAAGATCAAGTCCAACTCCTGGCCCTGCACAGGATACCCCAAGAATGACACCATGTGCCTGAGAGCACTATCCAAATACTTCTTGAACTCTGTCAGGCTTGGTGCTGTGACCACTTCCCTGGGAAGCCTGTTCCAGTGCCCGACCACCCTCAGGGTGAAAAACTTTTTCCTGATAGCCCAAACAGTGATGCCATGGTCAGGCCAGGCACAGCTGGCAAGGGTGTTGGACTTAGACTTGTATTCTTCCACGGCTTTGCAATCATTAGAGATCTGCAGTGCTACTTGTGAGCCAGATCCTGGATACCTGTATGCAAGGTCTGCCGTGGGTAGGCAGTACAGACGGGAAAAATGTGGGAAGGGAGTTTTCCCTCTTCCTGTTGACGTAGTTGTCCCTGTTGTGGTCCCATTTGCTGTGTGAGCTTCAAAGCAATTGATCTGTGGTCCTGGGCACTCATCTACGTCACCCTCCTGGTGCTCCTGTGAGAAGGACCTGCGTCCAAAGTATCTGGAATCCCCAGCTTACTTCTCAAGGCCCACTTCTGTGCCTACAAATCATTTTTCTCCCTCCAGACACAGAGAGGAGAAGATGGTTCTCTGCTGCTGAGGTTCCCCCACTGCCGTACTCCAACAAAGCTGCCTCTGATGACGGTGACAATTTCACCCTGGGTTGCAGATGTTGAGTGAGGTGCTCGAAGAAATGGTGCAAGTCCTGTTGTCAGTGGCTGTGTGTAGACTCTTTGCTGGAGTACTGCACCGGATAAGAGGCACTGGGCTTTCCAGGCTGGTCTCCATCCCTGCGGTCCATCCACCTCACCACTACCTGTGTACATATTGCTGTGATGCCACCATGTTCACCAGGCACCGCAGGCACGCAGCAAGACCCAAGGAAAGGGGTGGGCCCTGGAAGAAAGGCCTGGCAGGTTGCAGAGGAGCTCTGTTCATGAGGGCTCTGCACTCAAGGGGTCCTTGTCTCCTGTGACAAATGTGATCGCTGTGAGGGACTCCAGAGATGGTAGTTACCTGTGAGGAGCTACTGATACACGTGGAGGTGTGAGAATTGGTCTGGAGGTAAACTGAGCTGAGCTCTGCATGTGTCAAATTCTTTCAGTGGGAAGATGTGGTTTTAGAGCATTTGTGTGTGTTGAGGGTGAAATTTGAATGGTAGATTGGCTTGGTTCTTCAGAAGTCTTAGGAAGCATAGTAGGAGGCTTTGTGTTCGGCATTTGTGGTTTGAAACTCCTGTTTCTCATTTACGGGTTAGCTTTGTCCTTCTGGTTTTAACAGTGCTGCTAAAACAGACTATTCATGTATGTTTGAAGATAAAGTTTTTTGTTTTTAATCTTTTGCTTATCAGAGTTAATCTAAGAAAGGCAATACTAAAGGTATATTTTTTTCCAAAAATGATATTTTTTACTGCACTGATAAATATTGTGACATCTCTGTTCTTAACTCTTTTGCTGTGAGGGGAACTGTGTGCAGATTCACACAAACCTTGTAAATACTTGTGTGTACTTCTGACAGCCAGGGATCTTCCTTCCTTCCTTCCTTCCTTCCTTCCTTCCTTCCTTCCTTCCTTCCTTCCTCCCTTTCTCTCTTCTTTCCTGTATCAATTTGCTGGATGCAAACCCTTTCCAGGCTAAGCTGCCCCATTTCTGAACAAAAGGGGAAGAATTCCCAGGGGAATCTCAGGGAGACC
>VZTJ01005675.1:219854-238636 GCA_013397795.1 Orthonyx spaldingii | reverse complement strand
CGGCTCGGCTCGGCTCGGCTCGGCTCGGGTGAGTGAGGGTAAGTGACACGCTGTCAGTACGAAGTGAAAGGATTTTAAAACCCTGCCTTATTCCTTAGCTGCAATTAAGTGGCACTGGAAAGTTAGTCTTGGCCAGCGTGCCGTGCTGGGTGCTGTACATCTGTATGACACTAAGTAGGTTGGTGCTAGATGGCATTTTTAAGTGCTGAGCACGGTGGAAATACTCAGCGACAAAGGGGTGAAAGAAAGTTGAGTTAAGACAGCTTAATAAGTAAAGAAGAAAACCCAAAGTGATGCAAGGTCACTCACATCCTCCCACCAGCAAAGAGAATCTCAGCCAGTCCCTGGGCAGCTACCTTGGAATCTCCCCCTTCTCTACAATTTTTATTGCTGACTATGACCTTCTATGGTATGGAATATCCTTTTGGTCAGCTGGGGTCAGCTGTCCCATCCCAGCCTCTTGCTCACCCCCAGCCTTCTTGCTGAGGGTGCAGAGGGAGAAACAAGGAAGGCTTTGACCCTGTGCAAGCAATGCACAGCAACAGCTACAACACTTCCATATTAGCACTGGTTTGGACACAAATCCAAAACATGGGACTATATGAGCTGCTGTGAAGAAAATCAGCTCCATCCCAGCCAAACCCTGTAGAGCTGGGAAATGTTGTGAGAGACATTATAATCCTGGTGCCTTGAAACAGAGGTAGCAGAAGAATTTTCAGAGAACATACAATCACAAAAAAATGTACTCATGGATTTCAGTCAAAAAAATAGTTGATACTAGAGGGAAAGCAAAAGTGAACAGAATATTCATTCAGCATTCAAGTAAGGATATCACTGGTGCTATTCTCTAGAACGAGTCAAACACATACCTTTGATGACAGGACTTGCTTTTGATCACAGGGAACAGCATTGTGCCTGCACAGAGGATATATAATACCTCAGCTGGATATCAGATATTAACAGCTCTGACACATCTAGAGCTGGAACCACTAATTGTGAGATTCACGGCAAAAAGATGGAACTACCTGAATGCAAAATCTGGATGGTGAAGGGTCATAGGGTTCCATTCGTCCATTTCAGTTGCCCTTCCTTTGAATAGGAAAGGGAGTCCTTGTCATCTTAAATCCGTTGCTCCTAAGATGCTTTTGGCTACAATAAGAAAGATGAAGACTATAACTTCTGACGAAGGTAAGGAGCTGTTTGGATTGTTGGGGGTTTTTTCACACCTTTTCCCCATTCCCCAGTATATTTCACCTCAGCTGTAAAGGCAGAATCCTGATTTCAGCCACATGAGAAAAAAAACTGAGTGGAGAAGGGTGTCTCTTTTCGATTTTTCTCATTACCACTTTCAAAATTTTCAAAGGAGACGAGATTTTCACCAAGAAATGCTTCAAGATTTTGAGCAAAGTGAAAACACTTGAGAGGCCAATGATCTGCTTTGCAGAAAAAGTCTAACTTACAGGGAGTCTCTGAGAAGTAAACTGTTTGCAGTTTACACCTTATGTTTAATGAATATTTGGGGAAAATTTTTCAGAACCATATATGACCTTACTTTACTGCAAGTGAAGGTTACAGAGAAAGGATCTGGGGTTTTAAAGAGATTTTTAATAAGGTAAATGCCTCCTCGCCTTCTAACTATAAGCAGACAGTGTCACAGGTCAATGCACACACTTTCTATAAAGCTCAGCTTTCTGTGGCTTCTTTATCTCTCACTTTTCTTCTTCCTTCTTTTATTTATTTTCTCCCATCATCATGATTTTTCTCTTTGTGATAAGCAGAGTTATCAATGGTCTGAACTGGTCTGTTCTGAGCTCTCTGTAACTGAGCTATCTCACTTCCTTGCCCAGGGCACTGTATTTACTCTCTGAACTGTGAAGCAGTTGCTCTTTAGTTTATTATGGCCTTTGTCTCCATTTATTAATAGGTTTTCTCAGCAAATGGCACTTGAAGTGCTTTGCTGAACACACTAACCTCATCTGAAACCGACTTTGCTGCATCTGCCCTCTGTATAGTGCAATGTGTGTTTCTCCTGTGCTTTTTGTGGCCTGGAATATGCTCTTTATACAGGGTTATATGACAGGTTACCCTGGCAGGACAGCTGTATGATCTTGAGTCTGTTTCCTGGTGAATAAGCGCTGATTTCTTTCAGGACTCGTGGGGAAAATCTATTTTAATCCTCTGGCGAATCCTGCAATCGGAGAATCTGTCTTGGTGGAAAGGAGCCCCACCGGTGGCTCTGAAGCCACATGCTGCATGAAAGGGGCCTAGTGAGGGCAAAGAAACCCTATAACTCCTCTGGAAATGCAAATGCAACTGCTACTGCTGTCCTGAAGAGGAGACCCACTGACCATGCTGAGCACCCCAAAAAGAAGAGGAGGAGTACAAGCATGTTTTACCCTCCGGGGAAATGCAAACACAAACTCTGATCTGATGCTAATTGATGCTAATGAAAGGACTCCAGCAGACTTTGGAATAGGCCTGCAGGTAAGGAGGAATAATACCATTTGAACCTGCTTCTGATAACGACCAAAAGGATGATACTGTGTCGTCATCCGTCATGGCAGTACTGTTAAACCATTGGACAAAGGTTAGAAGTGTAAGCAGGGGCAGGAGAACTCCCCAGCTCTGCCCTACTCACTCCTCCCTCTTTTCTCAGGCAGTCTGGTCCTTCTTGTGACCAGGGCTGTCTTTGTGGGACAGACCAACACGTTGTGGAGCTGCCAGGGTGGTACTGTGGGCATGCAGTTCTCCACAGCTCTCTCTCTTGCTCTCTGCCCTGCCAGAACCCAAAGTCTGATACATGCAATAGCTCTGCAGTGTTCTGCAAGGGAGAGGAAGAAGCCTCAACCCCTTCCCCTAAGCCTCTCCAGGAGCGAAAGAGAACCTGCTACTCTGTGAAGGAGAGCGGAGCAGGGACAGTCAGAGAAGGGTGGGGTCAGAGCACATTAAAGACAAGGAACAGAGCAAAAGGACTAATATTAATTTTGCCCCAGAGAATGAGGCCAGTAATTGGAGGCTGGCTAGACTTATTTCCTGTGAAAGTAAAGGAAAGCTTGTATGGATCAGTCAAGACAGAACTAAGTGAAAGAATGTGATTAATGCCACTGACAGAGTTTTAGGGGACCTGTAAGCAAACTTGTCAAACAAAACTGATTTTTGTGCTTTGATGAGACTCTATATTTGGTTGACAAAGGTAACTGCATAGTGATAATGTATATGAAACTATGTTGGGCATATGAGTCAGTAATACACTGCATTTAGAGTCCAAAAATGACATCAATACAGCTTGTGTGAACAGCATCAAGAGGAGTCCAAATTACAGACCTCAGAAGAGCCAGGGAGAAGTCCAGGAGAGGCTCATGCAGATTAGGGCAATGCTGGAAGCTGTTTAATCCATTAATGTAACAATTCATTCTATTATCTAAATGAACATGAAATCACTTGCTAACAGCAGGGGTTGGCAATGAGTAGCAGGACAGAAGACAGTGATGCAGACAGTCACACAGAGTGATCAAGTATGGTCTGACAGCAAGGGGCTACTTAGGCTTGGAAAGCTGGGAGATGTGAGTGGGAGTAGACAGGGAAGTTTTAGCACAGTGGGTGGTGGTGATGAGTCTGAAACATTCAAGAACTGAGAGGACATTCCGTGAAATGAACAGGTTTTGATCCAGAGTGCAGAAAGGGTCTGTCTTGGATCCGGAGGCAAGCTCCAGGACACAGGAGCTCCATGATCAGGGCTCTCTCTGACTCCCTCTCAAGCTTCCTAAGTAGCAGAGAGCCTCTTCCTCTCCAGTACATCTGCAGACAGAGATGTGGACGGGGACACTGCTGCCTGCGTCCCATTGCCAAGATGTCCTATTGTGCAAATGGGAGTTGAATAGTTGAAAGCCCATGTGGACAGAAGAAGCGAGAGTCCTTCAGGTTCTGCTTCCTGGTGCCATTTGCTCCAGTAATATGCTCAGGTCTGCCATAAGGGGAGCTTGTGCTGTGTCTGTGAGGAGTAGGATCACTCTTTTTGCAAACTGATACCCTTTTCCCTGCCTTTTCAGCAGAGGCAGGCAGCAGCAGGAGAGCGGTTGCCTGGGAACTATGCAGCACAACCCAGTGGGAGAAACGGTAGAGTCAAGTGACAGTAAACCTTTCTCAGGTTTACCTGTTTGCTGGGGGATTTTCTTGGGTTTTGTTTTGTTTTGTTTTGTTTGCTTGCTTTGTTTTGTTGTTATGGGGTAGCTTTTCTTGTGTGAGAATAATGAGCTCTCACACTTGTGTACTGCTGCCTAGGGGAGGAAGCACAGGCTTGTGAGGCAGCTGGCATGCTAAGTCACGTCATGTCACTGCCAGCCAGGGATGGTTTTTTCTCTCAACACAGTCCCCTCCAGGGTAGTTGAATACAGCACTCAACATGTGAATAGAGAAGCCAGGAGTGCCTGTTTTGCACTGCACTGACCCAACGCACTTGGGGCCAACAGCTGATCCAGGGGGCTCAAGAATAATTTTTTTTTTTTTTTTTTTTTACAGAAAAGATGTTTATTCAGCCAAAGGAAATCAGAAGATGAAACACGAGATGAAAAAAAGACAGAACATTTGTACATAAGTCTTACCAGAAAACACGTTGGTTTCAACTGAGCATAAACACACCTGTTCGAGGTCAAGTGCCAAACCCAACTCTCTCTTAAAGACTGGCATTTTCTGACTCATCTCAACACTGCTGTTCATCCATTCCCTTTGTCTAGCTGTGGTTTTCAGCAGTTCAATGTCTTCTTTATTCTTCCTGGACTCAAGAGAAATTAACACTCGCCTGCCTGAAGGTATGTGGGTAGATATTCCTTGATACACTACTCTTAACAGCGCTGTGATATTTGAAACTGTATTGGTACATTGTTGCTGTTTTCTTCGTGTTTGCTTCCCTCTAACATTCTTCTGTACAGCCTGACAGGAAAATAGCCAACAAGAAAACTGAGATATTGTTGACATTCATAAAAATAACTTGTCTTCTCCATCATTTTTTTTCACACACAGATCTTACTACTTCTGTTACAACCACCCCAAACCATCAGCAAGTGATTTCAGCAAAATAAGATTTCAAGGATTTTAGTATGGTGCATCTTTCTCGGCTACATTTAGGTGCAATGCCTAAAACAAATGGACCCAAAAGATCCCAGTCTTATAGTAAGCAATGGCACAGCTCTGTCCAGATGCATAAGCTGGTGGAGGTCCCAGAAGAGGCACAATGGCTCCGGTGCCACATCTGCTGGACATGTGCTCAATGTTTCCATGGTGGTGATTGTATGAGATAACACCTTCTGTGTATACATGCATGGTTTGACCATCCTCAAAAACTTCCTGTTATGGCTGATACACACACAGAATACAAAAACCCTCATCAAGCTCCAAAAATGAGTGTCCTGAAGACAAAGGGCTGAAGTATCTCTCCCTCACCATGAGCAGCAATTGTTTTATTAACGTGGTCTACCTTGTTTCTCTCTCCCCAGAAGTGTACTCTGAGGAATGTTTCAGTTTCTACGTATCTGACTTTTCTTTGGTCGTCTGATATTTCAAAGGTTTGCAAGGTAAGTCTGCTTTCCTTTACTTGTGCTATTGTTAGGCTACTAATAAAAGCATGACAATAACCCTAAGTGGTGAACTATCAAAACGTGCCGAATGCCAGCCCTCTTACCCATAAGCTTTTTATGAGTATGTGGCTTTTCTTTCCCTTTCTGCAGTTGCTGTGTTCATCCTCCGTCTTGAGCACACTGAGGAGTGGAATATACTGATATAATTCTACTGAATTTGAGGGAAATACCTCAAATTACAAATTACGTTGGTGAGTCACCCTCCTGTCCTTCACACAGTCACCCTCATCAGAGTTGTATTTAAAGGCATACAATCAGTGCAACCTTCAGAAGCTATGAACTATCCACGTGGAACTCATCAGACCTTAGGGGACCATGCAGATCTGTAACTTGCCTGAAGGTACCCAAGTTTAACCTCCTGAGACTCCAAAATTTTATCTCTGGCTATGACTTCATCTAATTTATTCTCTAATTGATGCAGAGTTTTTGCCTTCTATCTTCCTCCTACACAGTTTCCTATCTTTTGCATCTTCCTTTTTTTCCTCATTATTGCTTTTGCTCTTCAGCTGCATGTTATAATAAAGTGTGCTTTTCCCCCCCAAAGCGTTTCTGCATGAGGCTGTAGTGAAGCTAAGGTTGTGGTGAAAGGAAAGATACCACAAATGTTTCAAGCAGTAATTTAAATTACACTGCTGGGTAATTTAAAAAACAATATGTCTTGTGTTAGTCAAACAATAGAGCATTTGATAAGCTATCTGCAGCTGAGAGGATCATTTTCAAAGGGCTGTCCACCTGCAGCACAAAATTCAAGGATAGGAGGTAAACTTCAGACTGAACTCCCAGTCAAGTATCCTTGCCACCCTTTCCTATTCTTTCTTTGTGGTGGAGGTCAGGATGCAAGAGCTGGGGACTAGGACATTTGACAAGATTCTTTTTATTGTAGCAAGAAAAAGCAAAATGGAAGGGAGGCATAAGGATGGCGAGGGATGGAAAAGATTGATAATTGTTTCCTTGGCAACTGAAACTGTGCAGCCTCATGCAGGAATCCCTGAGAAAAATTCTAGATGATCATAATGGTCTCTTCTGCCTTCAGACTCTGTTGCAGGCTAAGTTTACACATCACAGTGTGGTGCTGCATAAAGGGATCGAGTGCTAAATGGAAACCAGAAGCTGTATGGTTGTAAGAAATCCTTGGGAAGAAGAGAAGCACTATTGTCTCCCTTTCATAAAATGGGGAATGTTTTATAATGCAAAAGATGAAAAGATTGAATAGCTTGGCAGAGATTATTAAAAATGTCTTTTCAACACAGAGGACAGTGACATACAAGTCTCTGCTATCTCTCACATCACTGCAATGAGAACAGAACCCCCCTCAACTGAGACTGCACTGTCCAAGGAATTAGCAGAACAGCTAAGGGAGCAGAAAGCAGGTGAAGTGGCTGCTGTTCAATAAGTGCTGTTTGTCCGCCACGTCGTTCAGTGCTACACAGGGCAGCACCAAAGGGTCCCTGTCCTGCAGAGTGTTTGGATGCAGCAGCAGTGAATCTTCATTAGTGGATTTAAATGTAAGACCTGGGGCATATATATGAATATTAATGAAAGAAAGATTGACTAACTTCATGCTATTAAAAGATTTCTAGTCTCAGAGAGTAGGTGGAGCCTTTTGAAAAATGTATAATGAAATACAATATGTGATACACCAGAAGCTCTAAGAATGTGGATGTTGATCCCCTCCATTTTTCTGTTTATATAGTGCTTTGGAAGGGGGAAATGGAAAGATGCCTTCATTTGAACATTCTTCTTTTTTCTCCTGTATGTCCCACATGCAGGTGTTTGTTAATGCAGAATTTTATGGCCATGCATTCTGTGGAGCCACTTGGCAGTGGGCAGCTAGTATTGATTTCTGCTCCAAAAATAGGGCAACAAATGCTTGTATATTTATAGGTGTATGGGTGCATGTATACATATACATAAACAAATACATATATATATAAATGGGTGTTGCAAAGGTGTAAAAGACAGAGGGAGGTTAAATCAGAATAGTAATTAATTACCTTGCCAGTTACAATGCAAACTTTTGTGCCAGCAGTGCATGTAACAAATAAATGCTGGAAAGTTTTTATACAGTTCCATGCCTGTGAAAGGCATTCTTGATGAGAGGCTGGTGCATTACTACACATTCACTAGAAACCAGAGATTCAGGGCAGCAGAATTTCCAGACAGTCATGTGAGAATGAAGTGGTGCAGCATCAAGGCAGCCAGTCCACTTATTTCTGTCTGTTCAAAACGTTAAATAATTGGCAAGGCCTGCATTGCTATCAGTTACTTCTTAGAGAGGCTTAATGAGAGGAAACCAGCTTTGTGAGTGATTCCCTGTGCAAGTGAGTGGAGATGTCACACGTGTCTGTCTGATGCTCTGCAAGGAGCAAGCCATTGTGGCAGCTCTAACAAAGCAGACAGAGAAAATGAAAGGATCCTTAGAGAGCCAATATATATTTTTTTATTCTTTGACATCTGTAATGGGAATGGCTGGCATATAGCACAAAATGAAATTTGTTTTTCCCAAGACATTCTTCTGGGCTAACGGTAATTTCACAAATAAAATACAGTGTAAGCAAAATGCCAGAATGGCCATGTTTGCAGGTTCAATGAGAAGGGACTAGTGCTGAGCATGCCAGCCAAAATAAGACGGGAGAATCCTGTCTTACTGTCTGAAGTATTCCTTAAAGATAATTAATAACAGGGTATCTCTGTGTGTTTATCAGGGTGTGTGATTATATAAGTAGTATATAAAAGGTGAAATGCAAAGGTAAAAACTGTGTTCTTTATTGCTCTCGTGTTTAAAAACTTACTGGTGGATTTTTCCTTCCCTCTTCTTCTGATTATTTTTACCCTTTATTAACCAAAATATGATGTCTCCAATTCCTCTTCTTTGATGAAGGTCATTTAGAGACCTGAATAATGATGCCAAATAAATGTGTAGCTTTTATAAGGAACAGAAATTTCACTGCCTGGAGAGGCAGCTGTTCCTTTAGGGCAAAAAAAGATGGAAGATATTTAAGGCAGCAAAAATGAAAAAGGAATTTCATTTTACTCTTTTGACTTATGGGTATCCAAAATGTGACATCAAGGTTGAGATTAATTTCATATAACATTGTCAATGTACAAGGAAAACCCTGGTTTTTGAAGTCTTCCCCTACCGACAAAGGGGAGAGCCAGGCAACGCCAAAGGCTGATGTTTGCCCTATCCCATAATGAAATTAATATTATTTCTTTCCATTCACAACAAAGGAATGGAGCTTAGAGACTGAGTTTCAAAGAAATGTGTGTAGGTAACTTCAGTTAAAAAGGATCTATTACATCTGTCCTGGTTGAATCAAGGAATGCAGGTTCTCTCCAAAGTGGATGTAAGAATGGTTTCCCCCTACCCAAAAGGTCTGTAATCAAACAAAAATACAATAAACTGAGCACAAATGAGGAAATGCAGGATAGGTATTTCAGAGGAACAGGAAGAGAGGGGTGTACTAGAATAGAACCAAACCTTCCAAAGCTTTGAGGAAGTACACTCCACAGCATGATGTTATCTACATTTTTCAAGATACATGTTTTCTTTCCAGAAAGGCAGGTCAGTTGGCTAGGTTGATTCATTAACTTGATTTGGGGAACATAACACATTGTCCTTCACTCTTGCGAGTTTCAGCTTCTTTGGTATTTTTCTTTAATTCCTAGTTCCTGGAGTTATGTAATTTAATAAATTCTGGGGTTTACTTAAAAAGGAAAAAAAAGCTCACTTTTTTTTTTAATACATTGTGGAGTAAAACTTGCAGATACAAATTGTAAAGGCCCCAAAAATGGAAAAATAAATGCTAAACCAAACATGTATGATCCTTTAACCAGCGTTAGGATATCTGAATACTCGAACTTGAACACCAAGTTGGCATTAATATCATCCACTGCTTGCCTTCCAAAACTGTGTTAGCTGTTTTATATATGTAAGGAAAAGAAGGATATAATTCTCTGTATGGCCTTCCTCTTTTCTTCCCCTTCCCCTGGGTATTCATAAAGCCACACTTTGCCCCATATGTGCAGCTCAAGAGACATTTAGAGATACATTTATGGTGCAGACATAACTGGGTCATTACCACAAAAACACCACAAACCACTCTAGCTAAAGTATATGTATTGCAAGCCTGTGATGTTAAAATCAGATATCCTTAAAGTGCTTTTGGTTGAAGACAATGAAAACAGCCTGTATGGCAGAAGACCACTGAAAATCACTTCTAAAGAAAGGTTCCATTTTTACAATAGCAGGATTTCATCTGATGTGCAGACCTCGGTTCATAATTGAAAGTGAGACAGCCAAGGGAACTAGTAGGATTAGGTTATGGGAATTCAACTGAACAATGTTTTGCATTCAGATAATTGCATGAAATTGGGCTATTAGTGTAAGTTTTTAAAATTGCAATAACATGAAACAAAGTAAAATATTCCCAGTGTATACATTCAACTAATATGCTAAAAGAGAACCCCAACTGACTTTAGGCAGAGCACAGAGAACTTCCATTAACTCTTCAGAGCGGTGTCCAAATATTGTTCTCAGTTTCACAGGTTCCTCAAATGGACTTTCAAAGGGAAACTCTTTTTATGAAATGGTAAGTAAATAAACACAGTGTAGTAGTGAACTTGTGGTTTACACTGGCAAGAACACTACTAATATGTCCTTTATCTGACCTTAATTTAACGTTGCATAAAATATTACTGAAAAGAACTGGAGAAGGAAAGAGTTTCGTCTCAAATTGCAGCTGCTCGCTCCAGTAGCTCTCCTAACAAAACTTTGGCAGCAGCTGCAGCTCGTGCCTTTTTAACTTCTTCCGTGGCACAGGATTATTCAGTCCTGTGGCTTTCCCCTAGCTAAGCAGAAAGGTTATCAGGAGAGGTGTCCCAAGTCCTCCTTTGTCTTAACTTCTTGGTCTTTCCTTTTTGTGCTGTGTTCTCCCTTGGGACTCAGCCTCGGTGTTTAGAAAGAGCATTTACAGAGGCCAGTTTTGGAGGAGGCTTTGACAGCACAGCTCTACTCCAGTAAACTCATCACAGCAGACAAATACTGGCCCACCACTGACTCAGGCTAATTATTCTAATGCTTTGACCTCAGTCTGGGTAATGCCTGCTGCCATGGCACCTGAGAAGGAAGACTGCAATCAGTCATGCATTTATCTTTATGGAAGACTTGGCTGCTCAGGAGCATGTGCCAGCCACACGTCTCGCTGCACTGCCGAGGCAAATGCCCATGTCACAACTGTCTCTGTGCACTTCAGAGGCAATTTCACATTTGCCTATGTCTTCTCTCCCATTTTTGAAAGAAGGAAAATAATTTTAATGACTTCTGTGATAAACATAGAATATAATATCAAGTAACCAATTAATGTATCTGTGTCAGTAATTCAATCTTGTTCAAAGTGTTTTTCAGCTTAAAATCCGTATCAGAGTACAGAAGAAAACAGAAGGTCAGCATCCTGTAATGAATGTTAAACATAAAAGAGAGTTGAGCTGTGAATAAGAGGTACCTTAGTAACACCAGAGCTTTCAGCTCATTTCTCTGACTCTGAATTTAGCAGCAGAGCAAGCCTTTCATGGCATCTAACGTTGTTCCCTGGATTCTGCTCTGTGCCCAGTCTACATGAGCGTTAAAATTCCAAAGGAAGAAGGGATTGTTGCTGTTCTTGGAAGGTGATTTCCATGCTGGTGTGTCCCACTGCCAGAAATTTTGCCCGGAGGTTCTGACTCAGGTTTGCCTTTTTTGGATTAAATTATTTCTCTTTCAAACATTGTCCTTAACAAACTCTTGTTTTTCTCAATGATTAGGGCTTTTCAAGTGTTTTATGCCTCTCTATTATGCCTGCCTGACACAAGTCTGTACAATGGTCTTTTAAAGTTTACTTAGGGCACAGCTGCACTGTGACACACCATGGTGAAAATATCCCTGAGGCAAAGCTAAATGAGCTGGCTCCAAAACTGAGATTTGTACTCTGGCTGTTTAATAGAGAGAGACAAGGACCATCTTTTCTGGCTCACTTTGCTCTGTGCCTGTTCAATTTGATACAAAGGGATCGTGTTTTGCAGGCAGGGTTTGTAAGCTCTACCTTTGGAAAAGAAAAAAAGTAATCAACGTAACAAGGAGTTGCACATCACCCTGACTGCAGTGTTCAATGCTAACCAAGGGTGTTCGGTGGGGGACAATGCTGTCGAAGCAAATAATGTGAAATGTAGTTTAGGAATCACAGAATCTGGGCCTCAAGTATAGGAATAGAAAGCAAGTTTCTCGCTTTACAAAGATTTGGATGGTGACATTTCACTGAAAGATGGGAAAGCAACATGGGGAGAAAAGGTCTTTAGGGTGACATAAAGGCAGGAAAACTGTAGGAAGATGAATGTGAATGAAGAAAAAGGAGTAGAGAACAGAAGTATGGGTATTGTGTGGCAGCTATTGAATGGGAGGGAGCCTGGGGTTGTAACTTCTAGGGGGACCAGAAACCATCAGCAGTAGGAAACCAAAGTAGATTTGAGGGAAGGGAAAAGGGCTGCTAAAGCATTTCTCTCAGGAAGATCAAGCTAGCAGCATCTGTCAGCAGGTGCAAAAGCTTACTAGAGGGGAATGTCATGGACAAGATTTTGAAAGTGTTCCTTCCAGCTGTTGCTGCTAAAATCAGGCAAAGCATCTACTGATTGCCTGATTTAGTTATTCTTACTTTCCAAAAAGCATTGGTCATTGACTCTGGAAAAACTTACTGATCTGCCTTGTTCATTATATAAATTAGGATAGCATTTGATTAATCTCTGGTATAAACTGTATCTGAGCCAGACAGGAGGAAGCCTTATCTTTTTATATGAAGTCCAAATGGTTTCCGGAATGGGATGGGACATGTATCCTGAATTATGAAGTGATGACTAGAAACAGATGTGGGGGAAGATTTTGCAAAGTCTGAGTATTTTTTGGAAGTATTTACTGATATTGCATAAAGTGACAGGAAGGTTTGTTGATTCTGTTTTGTGGGAGGAGCTTAATGGATATATGTGTGACTTTTTCAGTGAGCACTCTGTTCAGACTGGGATCACCAAAGATATTTTATAGTAAATTTGTTGTACTTGAGAATTACTTTTCTTAAATTCCAAAGCTACAATAAAAAAGATCTGGCTTGCTCTATTTTATGTGTGTGTCACTTCATAACAGAGTGAAATAATCTAATTGCTGTTATGATCAATGCTATAGCATTGTTGTTATTAGAGTATTATTTTAAATAGGGTAAGTTAGCTAGGGAGAGATGGAATTATTTGCAGTTGCTCAGTGAATAAGAATGAAAGTTTGACAGAGCAAAATATATCTGAATATAGTGGGTCTATGTGTTACAAAATGATAGACTATGAACAAAATAGGATAGTTAAGGGTGAAGTTGGTTGAAGGTATGAAGGAAAAGAGACCAGCAGTTCAGAGATCTACACACCTCTTTACTGGAAGAACACTAAGCCCATTATTGTAGTGCATTTTCTCTGAAAAACTGAAGAGACATGAATTTGAGATAAAAGGTTTTGACAGGTAGTGAAAGTCAGGGAGTCAGAGAAGGCAATCAGAGTTACCATTCTTAGGAGGAATAGTATGAAGTTGTATATCAGAGACATGTGTTGCAAACCCAAACCAGGGGTCCAGGAACTTGATTAAATAGACAGCCTGAGGTATTTGCAAGAAGATGATGAGCCTGTCAGAAAACAGAGATGCACTTGAGCAGTCACTCAATGAAATCTGTAGTGGAAAATGTGGAAGAAAGCCATTTATTAGACACTTCTACTTTTTTTTTAATGAAAGGCTATTTCTCAGAGTTACCTCTGTATATTTGTGTATTTCTCCAGCTTAGAAACTCAGGATTGAAAACAAAGCAGACATGCATCTTTTGCCTTTTTACTTTTAAGACAGGGAGAATCTGGTATTTGCTACTGGTATTTGTATGGGCGTTTCTGGTGCCAGTTCCCAATATTGCTTCTTACGCAGTTACAACATGAGTCTGTACAGGAGAGTCTTGTTAAGCTGCCAAAATGCAAACATTGATACCGTTTAAAAGTTTGGGTTTTCTCCTTTCACTTTTTAACCTAGCAAAAATGCTTTCTAGTACCTTCCTTGGACTTTCTAGAATTAAACCAATCTGTTTCAAAGTTGGCTTTTTTCTCTTGTGCCAGCAGCTGTTGCTACTGTACTTCCTCAGCTAGTTAAAAGGAGCAGGGCAAAAGTAACCCAGAGCATAGGTTTGCATCAAGCAATGTATGAGAGTTCAGAAATAGAACATAAGAGCACAATAAGACTGAGCTGTATTGTTCTCTAAATGGTTTGAGTCTTTTTTATGTCACATACCATGCGACTTTCCATATCACACATAGCTTTGCAGAGAGTGAAGGAAAAACATTAATTAAAAAAGTAGCCCTCTCTGCTCCCTTAGACACAAGTGCTGATAAGAAAACTAGATATCTGAGAGTACCCCAACAAACTGTCTGAAGGTCTTTACAAAGCTGGGCTAGAACACTGCTCTCAAGCATTTTTTCAGTGGTGGTTCAGTAAATTGGAAACATTCACAAAATTTCTTCACAAATTTCAGCAGCAACAAAAGAGCAGGAGAAAGCAAACTGTTGTTTTTTAACACAAATATTGTTCACAGAAGGAAAATATATCAGCAGTAGCTCTGGTCACTGAGTCCCAAACTAGAAATAACTGGAAGTTAAATTACTGGGCAGTTGTCTAGATCCACTGGAAATAATGTTGATGGTTTCTGATTCACTTCAGTGTCTCTGAACCAGGGTTCTGGTGTGCAGTTTTGAGAATCATGTTTCTGGATTTGGGTATTACATTTGGCACGAAAAGCAAGGTGATTGGAAAGTACTTCCAGGTGGACAAGAGGGCCCAATTTCACACCTTTCTTTCCAGCAAAACCTAGGCAAGAAGAAGAAGTGAGCACTTCCATGAAGAGCCTTCTGAGGATGTTCTTGTTTCTGTCACTGCAATGTGAGCGCACATTTCCGCTGGCTGAGGATGCAGCTTCCGAATGTCCCTCTGTGTGTATTCACTTCTGAGTTTCCCATCCAAAATGTTGTGGGGTTTTTTTTTCCCCCTTACATCCTTCACAAAATAAACCCTCAGTTGGCAGATGAAGCCTGTCATCATTAATCTAATCATAGTTTGCACAGCCTTTGATTTTTTTTGCATCCTCAGCCTTGACCCAGTGATAAATCAGAGTAGCCGTCGCAGTAGTGGAAAGCTCAGTAATGTCAAAAGCTTCCTGGTGAATGTGCAATGGGAAGTCATTCAGCAGTAAGTAAATAACCCTTGCAAGTCACACCACTGTTAAAAAAGATTACTTCTACTCTCCACTTGAGCAGGATGTCTCGTAACTTGCTCCATACCACCATGGATCACAGCAGGATACCACAGGAAAGAATTTCTTACCTTTCAAGTCAGTTACTTCCTATGATAAATGCATTTGCAAGCTGCAGTGTAAAACTTAATTAAAATTATATCTGCTTTCACTTTGTGAGTTTGCAAAGTTCCAGGATTTCTGGCCTGTATCAATGTCCTAGCAAAATGTGACTTATTTTTTCAGATTTCTGTTTTAGTGGAATCTGAAGTGTTCTATAGGTCTATAGGTCTTTGGGGATTTTGTTCGTTTTGTTTATATTGATATAATTGTCATTCTTGACTTAAGATACTTGTTAGAAGCATGTAAGGTGTTTTGGGTTTCTTTTTTTTTTTTGCTGTTCCAAAGGGAAAGGAAAAAAACCAGCCTCCACCACAAATCCCAGCACGTCATCTGACCAAGGGATATCCTGTGAAGTTCTTGCTGGTTATTCTGTAGCACCTTTTACCTGTGCATCTGCAACATGTGAAAAGGAGATGAGAGAGAGGGTAGTTGGTCCTAAATTGGTGGGAGTCAGCTACTGCAAAAATGCCAAGTTTGTATGTATAAACACTGCCCTAGTTGATCAACACAAATGGGTGAAGTAAATGTCAATCAGGTTAACACAAGTGATGTGGTTTTCCAGGGAAAAAGGTGACTAGAAAGACTGCAAAAAATTAAAGAAACTAAACAACAGTACAAAACTCCTAAAGTTAATGTAATTACTAAGAGGAGTAGGACCTACAACTGCAAATGCATTGCCCCAAAGTATGGCTCTGGTGAAAGAAGAGGCTAAGCAGGACAGAGGATCATATGAGATTAGGGAAATTCTTTCACACCTTCTGGGAAACAGCAGACCCAACCAGAGGATGAACTGTAGCATAACAGGTAACTGCCTCACAGCTCCTCTTTCAATGCTGGTTATTGTTTAACAATGGGACTTTAATTTGGAGGTGTCTGGTGGAACGTGTGAAATTGCAAGGGAATAGAGAATATGTGATCGAATGTGACAGTTCTTAAATTGGCCCAGGAAGCGGGCAAGTAACATAAATGCCAGTTTGGTCTCAAAAGACACAGAAACTGGGGAATAAGGACCCGAACACAAGACAAGGAGATTATTTTTGTGAACTGAACTCTGGGAACTGGAGCAGGAAATCGTGTTAGCTGAGACAGTGAATGAGTTAGCGGTTGCAGTGTGTTTCATTATGGATAACATCTCAGAAATGTGAAAGAAGTTGTCTCACACTTTAGTCTGGAAAGTTACCTTTCAATCTCGGTGAAACAAATTATCTACAGGCAATCTGAAATGTACTAAAGACAGCCTTATGTGCTCTGTTACTAGAGGCACTGTTAGGACAACGATGAAATGTGGTATCTTTAGGTGAAGATGATAGGCAGGGTCTGAAATATGTTTTAGAATTAAATATTTCAAGGGTCTTAACTGCCAAAACTCCCACAGAATTTGAAGGAGAGATGAGTTCCAGTTCACTTACTGAGGGCTAGCTTATTAAAAGAAAACCACATTTTGCAAATAAAAAGTGTGTGACTGCACGCTCCAATGTCAAACATACATGTGCACGGCTGCTTACAATGAAGTCATATTGGAATGATGTGGGGTTTTTTAAGCTTTTGGTGACTATTGTTTAGCCTGTACTGCAGTTTTGCAGGAGAGGTTGGGAAGGAGAAGAGAAACTGAGAGAGGTGGCAGCAATGAAGTACCTGACATGGCATGTATCCACAAATGGTGGGTATGTAATTATAACAAAAGGCTAGAGTGCTCTTTTGAGCTGAGCTGTTTCCAGGGACTGGCAACTAGCAAAGGAAAAAAATTATGTCCTAATGGGTTCTGGTTTTAGTAAATTAAAAGGAATATCAAAGACATTCTTCCATCTATCAGCAATTTAATGCAACAGAAGCAATTCTCAGGCTCTGATTTTTTTTTTTATTTGCTCAGATAAAAGGGAAAAAGGGTGGTGTTATGCCATTTTTTCTGCATTCAGTTTTCCATTGGATGTTTCAAAAACTATGGAGTGGAAGGGTTTCATCCTACTATGGTCTACTTTTTGCAATGTTTAACATCTATGCATGGGATTTTTTAGCTTAGATTTTTGTTTAGCTTTAAGATATATGTTGTAAACACACATGAAATATTCTGCAAAACGTCTCTCCACTGTACAAATTGAAAGAAAATTATGTTGTACTTACTGAGACTTTTAGAATGAAAGTATAGGTCTTGTGCTAAAAGGTCTGAAATACTCATTGTAGTTAATTGCCTTTGATAAAAGGGCATTTGTGGACTTTTTGACCCTGAAAATGTCTAGCATAAAACCAGGGGTTTTCTTTGAGATTTCACACCCTCCCCTTACTCGCTGTGTCTATATTGAGCCACATCTTCAGCTGATGTGATTTCAGCTTTGGTTATTTCCATTTCCAAGGACTCACCATGCTTTGTTTTCCTATGCTGAGTGATATTACAATGTGATGTGCATTGTGTGATGTACAGGTACAGCTTATTGTTTTACTTCTGTACATCAGCAAAATGAATCCTTCGCTCTTTCCATCCATCTCTGGGAGTGAGTTGTTTCTGTTGCAATGGATGTGTTCCCAATGAACTGATAGCCTGTTTAATTGTGAGTGCAGCTGAAAAATAAGTGAGCCCAGCTCTGATCTGTAGTGGGATCTTTTCCCAGGTGTCACTGCTGCTCCTCAGTGACTGTGTGCCCTGGCAGCCAAAAGGGCCATCCGTGTCCTGGGATGCATCCAGCACATCATCTCTGGCCGGTCGAGGGAGGTGATTGTTCTGCTCTGCACTGCTGCGGCCTCACCTTGGGTCGTGTGTACAGCTTTGGGTGCCACAATGCAACAAAGGCTGTAAAACTATTAGAAAGTATCCAAAGGAGGGCCATGAATATGGTGAAGGGCCTGGAGAGGAAGCCATACGAGGAGCAGCTGAGGTCTCTTGGTTAGTTCAGCCTGGAGGAGACTGAGGGGACCCCTCAGCGCTCTACAGCTGCCTTGTGGGGGGAAGAGGAGGGGCAGGCACGGATTTCTCTCTCGTCACCAGTGACAGAACCCGAGGGAATGGCCTGAAGCTGTGTCGGGAGGTTTGGGCAAATTAGGAAAAGGTTCTTCCCCCAGAAGGTGGTTATACAGTGGAACAGGCTCCCCAGAGAAGCGGTCACAGCACCAAGCCTGGCAGAGCTAAAGAAGTGTTTGGACAACGTTCCCAAACACGTGGTGTGATTCTTGGCGCTATCCTGTGTAGGATCCCCCTCCCAGCTCAGTATATTCTGTGGTTCCATGACTGCTGGACTCACCCCTGCTCCCGAGGAGAGCAGGGCTCAGGAGAAACCCTGTGGTGAAAGGGTCCCCCTGTCCTTATGTCTGCAATCCCCTGGAGCAACACTAATGATGCCTGGATATCCCGTCACATAGCTCTGCCCTCATTGCCGCGCCTTCGCCCTTCCCGCTGGGACGTTTCTTACTGTTTCAGCTCTCAAAACTCCGTGCACAGCCCGTGGAAAGACCTCAGGCACCACTCAGCCTGCCCAGAGGGCAGAAGGACGGGACTAACAGCTTCCCGACCTCGCTGTGCCGCGGGGGGAGCGCCGTCAGGAAGCAGCGGGTGCTGGCGCTGCCCGGCTCAGGCAGCACGTACCGGGAACCACCGGCAACCGGACCTACCCTTCTGCACTTCCAGAGCCCTCCCGGGGCGCGGCGGGCGGGAGGCGCCGGGCGGAGCCGCAGCCGCCCCGCCCCTCACGGCTCCCGCGGGGCG